>VUJU01002144.1:5149-41826 GCA_009835225.1 Aphis craccivora | reverse complement strand
CCTCACTCGATAGCCAAACGTATTTTATACGGACTGGCGATGTTCAGACTGAGCTGCACACCAATTAATGTGTATTTGTTACATAACTCGATTAAATTTTAGGAGTATAATAATAATAAACAGTCGTTTTCGTTTATAAAATTTAATTTTTTTATATATATAATAAATACCTACAGTTTAACAGATATTGTATTAAAATTAATTATTTAGTATGCATTATTATTATACGTTTTCACTATTATGTTTATATTAATCTATGTGGTGTGCGCACAACACTTGCACACCTAAGCACGAGCCGCTACTGACGATATGGCTATTAGGTACCTATTACAATTTTCACATAGGTAATAATATTGGTACAAGATTCCAATACATTAGTTTATTTTAATAATCTATATTATAACATAAATATATTATGTTAACATGCTGATTATTGACATTTGAACAGCAATTATTACATTTAAATAAAATTTAAATGTAAATTTCCATTACGACTAGTATAAAAGTGGGCCTTCGCGCCTTCGAGCGATGGGTGGCGTACTCTGGTGAACTACCAAACTGCCGCGATTTTTTGCGTACCATTGAAAGATACGGGAGTGGTATCACCTTATCTCTCTACATCATGGGTATGCCATAGATAATATATATTATAATGTATTTATTGTATTAATCATGGCTAAATATTTAGCCAATAGCACGGCTGTAGACATAGAAAAAAGAATACACTAGATGCAGTTTTGTTTTTGTCGTCGAAATATCGAATTCGATCAGTCCGGACCGTTAACAATTTGTTGTTGTTATTTTTTAGTTTTTAGGTGAATGGAATTTATATATCATGGCGGTGAGTTGTTAAACGAATCTACCATAATAAACTTATTATATAGTAATATATATTAAACTAATACAGTTTTATTTACAGTTAAAATTTTATTATAATGTATTTTTTTGTTTTGGAAAATACTAATTGAAAGTAGTTATTTCAAGATGTGGATTATGGACCGATTAAAACCTAAAATGTATGAAAATAATATTAAATTAATTTATTAATGTGTAAGCTAAATATCAATTCAAGGTATAGGTAGAAATTGTATTTAAACTAAAAAGTAATTTAGAATCCGTCATGCGATAGTTATAAATATTATAATTACTTAACTAACATATTTGTATTTAGTTCAGCGATAACACATTTTTACTATAACCGACGATGGGCTTAAGTTTTTTTTTATTTTGTACGAATTACTCATTTAACTATTTAATGAATTGTAGTCAAGTTCACCCACTAAGACTGACCATACACTTTGATCAGTTTTGGATATTGGGATAATAGAGATGTAATTGAAAAAGACACTCAAAATTAATAGTGGGAATAGTCGGATTGCGGCTTGTAAACAGCATGTGGCTCTCGCCAGAATCAGATGGGACTTATACCTTATTTATAAAATAAAAATTTACTTATTATTGTTATAAATTTAAATTTTTTGGTAAGCTTTTATTAAAATTTATTAAATTGTATAAAATGTATTTATAAACATTTTGGCTCTTGACAATTATATTTGTAAATGTGGTTAATAAACTTGTTAATGTTGGCTACCCTTGCAGTACACATTTTGCATATTTTGACAACCCATAGCTATAATTGAACTCTGCTCACTTTTTATAGTCACAACTCACAATGTAAGGACTGATAATATATTATATGACTTTAAAATTATTGATCAATAGATAGTTATTTTATACTATATTAATTTTTATAGGAATTATTAGAAGATGATGTTAATATTGGACCTTCAGAACTAGATAGAACATATGTTTTTGAAGACGAAGGACATACATTGGGTTCACTATTAACATACATTTTAGAAAGTTTTCCTGAAACAGATTTTTGCGCTTATTCCATAAGGCATCCATCAGAAAATAAAATTTATCTACGGTTAAAAGTAAAAAATGGCAACACCGTAGAAGATATTTTCAAACGTGGTTTTCAAGAGCTTAATCAATTGTTAAATCATGTTAAAAAAACATTTAATGTATGTAATATGTTCAGTTATGTTATAAAATAATTATATACTAATATATATCATTTTTATTTTTTTTATGCACAGAAGGCAATTTCAGCTTATGAAGAAACTAAAGCTACTGAATAGGACTCAAGTTTATATTAATACCATATGAATAAAAATTAAAAATTGTACTTTACTAATGAAAAAAAAATAAATACAATAGCAATTACAAGACTTTATATCGAGCTTTATTGACCATGTGGTGCGCAGAAGTTTGCATTTTTAATAATTCTTCCTTGATAAGACGAGTAATTTCTATTTTTGCTTTAGAGACTGCTAATTCATCAGTACTTTCAATAGCTAAAAATAGTTTACGTTCTCCTTCGGGTGGATTTTTAGGTGGTGGATAATAAGTACCTCTGACTGTTATACCTGCTTCTGAATATTCCGATATTTGTGCTAAGGCCTCCTAAAATAACATTTTATATGGTTTATACAAATGAATATATTGAATATAGCTTCTTTACTGACCTTAGAAGTAACTCTCCACCTAGCTTGTTGGGGGAAATCATTTATTTCTAATTCCTCTTCATACTTTCTAAATATTTCTTCTGCTCCTGCTTCAGGACTATCTCCACATTCATTTTCACCATCATCATCTTTTGGTTGATAATTCAGTCGTGTATTTAATTTAGCAGCTAATTGTTCAGCAACAGTCTTAGCAGTGATAACAGGTTGAGAACTAGCAAGACCACCTTTTAATATAGCTTCTGCAGTTTGTTGTGACGCACCTTTGGCATCAGGACCAAGGTTTTTAGCAATATGGATACGCGAAGCTAAACGTTTGGCTAATTCAAGTCGTTCTGATGCTTGAGGAGTTCCATTTACTTCCACTAAAACACATTAGATTTATTCATGAATTGAAAAATATGATAGAAAATGGAATAAAAGTAATTTTCATAAATATTTTAATATTTAAATATAATTTGCTTTAAGGCTTTTTAGGCTAAAAAAAAAAATATTAAATATAATATAATATTAAACTTGAATAAAAGAAATAATTACTTAAGCCAGTTAGATTTGGAAGCCCTATAGCACTGGCTTTAACTTCTTTTACAATTCGTTTAGGTGCAAGCATAGTTTCAATTTGTTGATCAATGTCTCCTTCTATGTCTTCATCATCAGAATCTTGAAGACCTAGAGCAGCCTTTTGTAATTTTTTCTTTTCATTAGCCATAACAGCTTCTGTTTCATCAAATTTAAATCCTTTTCCACTAAAACCACCACCCGTATGAACCTGTTTCCCTTCCTAAAAATATTATATTTGTTAAAACGACGTCATACTCGCATGTCTTGTCTCTATTTCACAGACGTATCTCACAATAAATTTGAATACAACAGAAATCATTTTATGCTGTTAGCTATTAGAGTTGATTAACTATTATTGAACTTAAAAGTTGGAATATTATCTAAGACATTATGAAGGCTTTTATTGTTACCTATATGAATTTTTAAGTGAGTTACAGTCATGTAAAATATTAAAACTTTTAAATGCTCATAATAAAAATATCAATAAAAGTCTTCATGATGTCGAAGATAATATATTTATTTATTTCAATAATAGATAAAATGAATTATATTAAAGTCAATAACATAAAATAGATTATACTGAACACAAATTTACCATATTTTGCATTAGTAAGACAGAGACAAAACATCCAGGTACATAAATATACTTTTAATATATTCTCTATGTAATACGTAATCTAAAATTAGTAACATAAATTTAGGTGTAAAAACGTTCAGAGTAACTTCAAGTAAAGATAAAAAGATATTTTATACTTAAACTTATAGTTTTTGAGTTGAATGATTTCTGATAAATAACCTATAAATTCTAGGCTATGAGAGTATTCAAAAATTAAGATTTGTCCGAAAAAATGTTGTTTTTAAAAAAATGTACATTAACTAATAACTATACCTATAATATTATATAGTTAAAAATAGATTAATGAAAAAAGTGAATACTATAAAAGAATTTAATATTTCTCAAAGCTGAGTTATGTAAAAGAGCACACAACACAAATTTTTTCTTAAAATTATTATTAAATGATAAATATTTGGAGTCAGAATTATTATTAATAATTTGGTTAAATATTAATTATACAGAAATATTATTTAAAGAGAAAAGAAAATTTAGAATAACCACGGGACAATAGTATCGTCATATTTGGTCAAGGTTATCATAATTACAATTGCATACTTTTATGTTTAAAAGTAGCACTCTTTATAAAACTTAATCATTTATAATGATTAAATAAATATTGCAAAAATAAATAATCGAACAATTTTATTTTAGATGTTTGACTAGAAGCACTTTGGTTAAAACATTGTATTCAGTGCATGAAAACATAACAAAAATTCAAAACTTAATATTAAATGTAGGTAATCTATGGAAGCAAGTAAGTTTTACATATTATATAAAAGAGGGATTTATGAAAAATCTGAGTAAAATTTTTAAACCTATACCATTTTTTTTTCTAGATTGAATATTCCTTCAAATTTTATATTAATATATGACTTATTTATGAAAGGTTTAATATGAACCACTTGTAATCAAATTAATTAAAATTATAATTTTTCAATTTTTTTTTTTGAAGAAACCATAATATACTATACAATATATTAGTGATATTTACTGCAGCTTGTTTTGCTTGGTAACGTAGCCACATGGTACGTAATGATTCTGGTACAGATACATTGGATGTTTCCAAGGCTCTTATTAAATCACCAGCAAATCTTTCTTGATCTGGTGAAACTAATGTGTATGCAAATCCTTTATTACCTGCCCTATTATAATTACAATAAGTTAGTTAAAAAATGAAAAGTATCACAATTAAAATTTTCAATTTATATAATTACTACTAAATACCTTCCAGTTCTCCCACATCTATGAACATAATCTTCATAATGATTAGGACAATCGTAATTAACTACTAATATCAAGTCTTTAACATCTAATCCTCTGGCAGCAACAGAAGTAGCAACTAACAATTTGATTTGGCCACTTTTAAAGTCTACTATAGTACTATCTCGGTCATATTGATCTATAGCACCATGTAATGACATACATGGGTAGGAAGCTTTTAACAATTTTTGTAGAAGTGTATCTGCATTCTCATGAGTATCTACAAACACAATACAACTTCCTTTTTCATAATAGACTCCTAAAACTTCAAGCAACTTCATGAATTTCTGTTCTTCTTCAACAATTACTATATGCTGTTCAACTTCTTTAGCAACAACACTTCTGCCTCCAATCTATAAATTTATTTAAATTAACATTTTTATCATAAGTGACTATTGTCTTAATGAATAATACATACTTGGACTTCAATAGGTTTTTGTAATATCCTTCTAGCTAAAGCTTCCATCTGACGAGGGAATGTAGCACTAAACATTACAGTTTGACGATCTGGACGTATATTATCGATTACTCGCATTACTTGAGGCTCAAATCCCATGTCAAACATACGATCAGCCTCATCTAATACTACATATGTTACTCGTCTTAAGTTGGTAACTCTACCTATATAAAAATAATTTAAAAATACATTTTAACTATAGTTATTTATTTAACTCTTTGAATGATGAGAAAATATAACAAAAATCTTACCATTATTTGCAGCTAACATATCAATCATTCGGCCAGGAGTACACACAATAATTTCTGCACCACGTTTTAATTCTGCTATCTGTTCAGATATTCCAGTACCACCATAAACTGATACAACTCTTAATCCTAAGCTCTTTGTAAACTTGCGAGCTTCTTTTCCAGTCTGCATGCAAAGTTCTCTTGTAGGCGCCATAACAATAGCTAAATCAAAAAACAAAATTAAAACAAATTTTTAATTTTTTTTCAAACATCAACTATTATAAAACATTTTAGCAAAGATGAAAAAATTATATGAAATAGAATGAATAATACTTATATAAAATAATAAAAATATTAAATCTCACTATTGTTTTTTCTTATTCTTTTTATATCTTTTTATAGGTATGTTATATTCCTATACATTTTTAACCATTTTATATTCTTAAAATATACATTTTGAAAAAATGTTATTTAAAAAATAATGAAACATATTTCTTATTAATGTATAAGTGTATAAAGTTTATATTATTTTATACCGTATACTATAATTTAGAAGGAATTAACTGAAACATAATTTATCCTACTACCAACATAGTTTCCAATAAATTATACTCTTCCAAAGCATTTATTTAAAATAAAAAATAGAATTCATTGCTTAAATACTAACCTATTGGTCCATCAGTATCTTCTAAAGGAGGTTGATCCATAATATGCCTAAACATAGGCAATAAAAACGCCAGAGTCTTGCCACTACCAGTTTTAGCAATGCCGATAAGATCACGCCCAGCCATTATAGCAGGAATAGCTTGTGTTTGTATTGGAGTAGGTTTTTCATAATTATGTTTTTTTAAATTATCCATAATCTTTTTGCTCACACCGCAGTGGGCCCATACTTTGATTGGTCGAGGGCATCCTTTTCCTTTTACTCGAACACCTTCTAATTCCTGATGAAAAATATACATAATATATTAAAGTATTTTATGTATTAACTTTAAATTACCTCTTTGTATTTTTCAATTTCTTCAGTAGTCATGCGAGCTATTTCTGGTACTTCAACATAAAAATTTTTTCTAAATGGTAAATAACTCATTTCAGCATGATCAATTTTTGGTAATTCTTTTTTTTGTTTATTGGCTAAACTAGCTGCAGCTATATTCAAATCTTCTTGTTCTTCTTCAGACGAATACTAGAACATTTATGAAATATCTATAGCATATATTATAAATTTAGAATTTATTTATTTTATACCTCTAAGGCATCTTGATTTTGCTCAATGAGTTCACCTCTGGTATTATTATCCTTTTTCTTTGCTACTCCAGATACAATTACAACACCTGAACTAGTAGTGTCAACTCCTAGATTTTGTTTAAAGTCATTCAATGAATTTTTTTCTGATAAATTACTTCTATGTCCATCTACTTTATTAACTTTACGTACTTCTTCTTGAACACCCTAAAATGTATTGATATTCATTAAGATTAATACAATTTTCAAAATATATTAAAATTGTCAAACATTTACAAAATATTTATAATTTCTGAATAAATAAAAAGAGTGCAGCTTAACTATTTTCTATAGCACTTACTTTTAAAAACACATAATAAAAGATTATAAATCAACTATTTTTTTGGTGATATATCAATATTTTCAGAACAAAACTTTCATATAAAATATTGAGATAGTGAGAAGTTACACTTCCTCAACAATTAATATAATATTTAAAAAAAAATTACTCCCTAGTCCCTCTCAGTGTTAGACTAAGCGTGAGTTTTTCAATCATATGGGTTCATAATTAAGCTATGTACTATAAAACATTACAATACTTAGTGCTGAAAATATTGTTTGTCTTTTTTTTATAATTTTGGTTCTAATATTATTTTTTTTGTCTTGCTTGAAGTTTGACAGGACAACACTACAAAATACTCAAAGAGGGATGTATGATCATCTTAAGAGGACGTTTCATCTGTATGTATTGTCTCCATCTTACAAAAACATACAACATAGTAAAAACCGACTCATTTAGGCAAGGACCACTCAGGCTATAGCCTAAATTTAGCAATCAAATTTTCACACTAGAAAAAAGATTTTGGAATGTACATAATTTTGTTTTTTCAATATCAGAAGTACAAAAATAATTATTCATGTTTGAAAAACGTAAAAATGGATTTTTAAACAATAAAAATGATATTGTACAGCCAATGTTTCTTTTTTCTAGTGTAAAAATTGGGTTGTTTAACTTGGATAAGTATGTTGTACAATATTGTAAGATAGTGACAATACATGTGGGCGAAGCATCCTCTTAAGTTCAACCTATTAATATAATTAATTGTTGATCAACAACTAATTTAAACTAATATTAATAATTATTGGAATTATTTTTACTCTAATAACTTGCTTATTGAAAATTATTAATAAGATAAAATTAAAAAAAAAAAGATTACCAACAGTTTAAATCTAATGATAACAAAATATAGACTTAAATACTAAACTCATATTTAATAATATAAGAACAATAAAATGAAAAAAAAATTTAACCTGCATAAATGCATCTAAAGGATCAATTTCTTCTTCTTCGATTATTTTTTCTGCATTATTTTTTGCTTCCTCTTCCTCATCACTATCATCTTCTAAATTCCATTTTTTTGATGGTATTTGTAGGTTGGCTAAAATTAAGTTATTACTAATTAATTAACTAGAATAAAATATAATACAACTTGATTATTTTACATAAAGAATTCAGAAATTAAATATCAAAAATATATTTGTATATTTCATATATTTTTTATGAAATTTCAATTATTTTAACTAATGAATTATGTTTTATAAAATTTATAAATAAATTAAGAATAAGGAACCTTATGTTATTGTTTAACAGAAAAGAAAATACTAAATATAACTTATTTTGTTGTTTATTAGCTATCTAATGATAAGTATTGATTGAAATTTAATAATCTTACACCTCATTTTATAACAATGGCCATAATACTGGTTTACTGCTTCCAGAAGTATTTTACAACTGAATCCAGTAGATTTAGTAATGCCTATTGCAGTGGTGTATAATTTTAAAATACTATTTTATTTTAAGGTACAAAAGTATCAAAAATTGCTCACTACAAATGTAAAAAATATTAAAACGTTATAAGACTTACACATAATTGTAGTTCGAACATCTTTTTTTACACTATCTAATTCTTTTTTTTTGCGCTCTGCTCTCCAGCGTTCAATACGTTCTCGACGCTTTTGCATTTCTAATTCAAGTTTTTTTTGTTCAGTTTCCTAGAATAGATCTTTAATGGTTATTTTCTAAATAGAACTTAATATTTAAATTATTACCATATACTTAAGAAAAAAAAAAGTTTGCTTAAATTTAGTTTAGCCATCATTCAATGCACAAAATGAACAATATATCTGTATATTCAATTTTGATTGACTGCCATCAAACGATCTGTTAAAAAGACATTTTAGTTAAAATGTTGGCTAAAGTAAATTTTTGAACATATTTTTTTTTTTCTGTTAATAAATTTTAAATATCTAAACCTTATCTGGATTGGTTGGATCAAAAGGTACGTCTTCAGGTTTACGCTCGGGTGATTTTCTTTTGTTACGTGGTGACCGAGAACGACGAGGAGATCTTGACTTTTTTCTGTCTCTTCTATATTAATACATATAGCATTAATTTACAATTTTGTATTCAGTAAGATAAGACAAAATATTCAAATGTTATTTCATTTTAGTTTATATACATATAAAAGATTATAAGACAGATGCTTAAAACTGTCCATCTTATTTCATGTGAAGTGACTATAAATGAGGATTTATATTAATTAAGTTAAATGTAATCTAGATGAAATAAAAAGTTTACAAAATATTGATTTATCAAGTTGATACAATTTATTGCCCAATTTTATTTTTCAGATTCCTTGAACCTACTTTTACATGTAATGAATTGATCTTATAATATATTGTTGAACCTACAGTTAACTGACCTTCTACTAGTATCCTGAACATTTAAATTACAATATATATATAAATATTACTCAATTTTAAGCATATATTTTGATATTTAATTTTATGTTTTACCTTTATTAATATAATAATAGATTAAATACTATCATAGGTTATATTATATTTGGTATATAATAATTTACAAACCTTTTAATTCTAAAAAGAAAAATAATATATTATTATAAACATAAGTATACTTCATAGTTATTTGTATTATACAAGTAAAATATAATATAATATAATATTCATTGTTATTTATTTTGAGTTTACCTATTTGTTTTTACCAACCTATTAATTAATTTATATGTATATACCAAAATAAAGTTAAAATTTTAATCACAATAGGTACAATTATTTACAAACCTTTTAGATCTAGAAAAAAATAAATACATATTAGGTATTAAAATTGAATACAACATATATTTTATTTTAACTGAACCAAATATACAAAATTGATCAGTTTCAATATTGTTTATTTAAAAAACTTAATATTTGATTCTAATCATTAATTATTTTGTATGAAGACATACATTAAAAAAAATAGTATAAATATTATATACGAGTATTTACAAACCTTTTATTTCTAGAAAACAAGTATAGATATTCAAAATTAAATATTAGTTACATACTTAAAATTTAATAAATAAATTCTTACATTGATTTATGTATTTTATGACGAGGTGATCGAGACCGAGATCTACTACTACGACGATGACGACGAGGACTTCGTGAACGACTTCTTGAGCGTTTACGATGGATTCTGTCGCTGAAATTACAAAATAAATTACCTATTATTCAAATCTTATTAAGACATATATATATATAAATAACTTACCTCCCGCTACGAACCATATTAAATTTAATTAAATTAACTAAATAAATTTCAATTAAAATTCCGTACTAAGTATAGATTTGTTTACATATGATTTAGAATTTTCATAAATGCATCATTAACTATTAAAGAATTAAATATTTTGTTTTAAGAATATAAAGATATGATTTATCAAACACAAACATACAGTTACGATTTGTGAATCAATGACAATTGAAAACGTTTTCGTGTTTCGGTATTTTTTTTTTTATGTAAAAATATTATCGAAAAAGGTCACACTGAGTTCTTAATACAATTCGTCATCTTTTTCGTGACTGCACTGTAATATTTATTTTATCTATGCATATTATCCATATGAAGTTCATCCATCCACCGTGATAAAGCAAATTTCTTAGTTCTCGTTACTCACAATCACGGATATAGTGTTATACTGTTATTACTTATTAGCATAGACAAGTATACTAGTGCTTATTAGTTATTATACTGTGTAATAAGTTTTCTGACAGTCAATTGCTTAGTTTTTTATTCTGATCTTCATAATTAAATAAACATTTTGGTGCGTTTTGTTTTAAATATTTTTTCAAAATTATTAAAACAATGTCTGGAGCAACTGCACTTTTTGGAAATACGGCTGGTAGAAATCAGTCGAAAAATCTTGTTGAGTTTAAAGCTGGAAAAATGAATATGAGAGGTAAAATGGTATATCCTGACAAAAGAAAGGGATTATTATACATTCATCAATCAGATGACTCTTTAATTCATTTTTGCTGGAAAGATCGTTCTTCAGGTGTTGTTGAAGATGTAAGTTATTACTTGTTATACCTTAATTAATTAATCATGAAATATGATTACCGTTTTTTATTTTAAATACTGCTTATGCATTTATACATAGAAACATGTTGATTACAATATAATATAGACAATACCTATAGTTGACAATTATTAATTGTTATTTTCATTTTTAAATATTTATTTTAGGTTAGGTTTAAATATCTTCATCTATTCTTCTTAATCATCTTAGGGCCGTTCTTACAATGTCCGGTTAAAGTTTACGGACACTTAACCGGCGGAATTCTGCCGGTAATAAAATCTGTTATCAGTCGGTTAGCGTTAACCAGCACTTTACCGGACATTGTAAGAACGGCCCTTAAAATAAATTTAAATGAATAATATTTTAAATTAACTTAGGGCCGTTCTTACAATGTTCGGTTAGTGCTTGATAATGCTTACCGGAAGAATTTATCATGTGTTAACCAATAGAATTCTACCGGTTAGCCTTAACCGACACTTACCCTTACATTGTAAGAACGGCCCTTAAATGATTCTGTTAATTTAGATATATATTTTTTTTAATAGAGTAGTGGATTCAGCCCCATTTCTTATTTTTTATTCAAAAATTATTTGGTTATATTAGTCAATTTACTAAAAGGTGTAAAACTTTATTTTATAAAGTTTGTATTCTTATATTTAATTCTTATCACTTTTAAAACTAAGAATATTTAACTTATATTTTTGTATGATGTATATAAATCTTCCTTTTGTACTTTATTCCCTTAAATTTATTTATATTACTTTATATTTACTTATTTTTAGACTTATTCATTCTACTTCCTTATATCAAACAATAGAATATGTTAAAAATTAAATATAAATTTTATATTATTTCTAAAAATTTATTTTAAATTATAACTATAAATTAACAAACCAACCCAACCTTCTCATCAAAAATTGTCTTCCTTGTCCCTTCTTGGTAATATTCAACGATGTCTAAAACGTAATTGACAAAGAGATCTACTTCAATTAAAATTAAAAAAAAAATGTGTTGTTAGTGGATGGCTCCCTCCCCAAGTTTTTCATAATATGTATTTTATTTTTATTTCTCTTAGATATCTAATTTGCTTATTTGCTTTAGGTAACATATTACTGTAATTAACAATACCCAAATAATAAACAATTATAACTTTTTTACCATAAAATATACTTATATTGGAATTAAGTTAATAATTAATAATATCATTAGATGGAAAAATATTACCTAAAATTCTATTTTCTGTTAAATTTAACATGTTTAATTTTAAAAATTGACATTGAAACATTAAAAATAGTAACTTCTGTAGAAAAAGACCTATTTTAGTTTTAAAATTAATATATTGACAAGAACGTATGTATGTACTATCTGGGTATGTTAGTTTGATTTGTTTTATTCAAATAACTTAACGATTAAATAAGAAAAAATATTCAATTGAAATTATGTTATAGGATTTAATAATTTTTCCTGATGATTGTGAATTCAAGTTTGTTCCACAATGTACTACTGGAAGAGTTTATGTGCTGAAGTTCAAATCATCAAACAAAAAGTCATTTTTTTGGCTACAGGTTAAACATTTTTAACAATATCAATAATAATTGCTTTATATTTTGTTTATTATTTATAATATGATTATATATTTATTAGGAAGCAAAAACTGACAAAGACGATGAGAACTGTCGCCGTATAAATGATGTCATGAACAATCCTCCAGCACCTGGTTCAAATCGTAGTGGTGGCACTACCCCTGGTTTGTTTACCAGTCTTAAATAGTATATCTCATGTTTATTCCTATAGGAGTTCAACAATAAACTTTTATTTTGTTATATTTTTATTAATTCTTAATAAATAATAAAAAATTAATTATGTATTAATGCTAAAATAAGCTCTTTCAATAATAAGAAAATATTTATAATTCTATATATATCAAAAAAAAAAAAAAAAATAGCCTATCCCTGTATGTATGAGAAATAGAAAGCTATACTTTATTATTATCTGAATGTTTAAAACAATACTGATTATACAGATTGTCTCACCATATTTGGTCTTGTGTTTACCCACTTTCTGATTATATTTAATATTTATAATTCTCTGGCCTCTCTTTTCAACAACTTAAAAGTTTAATAATTATTCACTTAATTAAAATAAGTTTTTCAATTTTTAAAATATTACATAGATTAGGTATTTATGACAAATTATTATTGTTAAAAAATACATAAAAATAGATTTTTTTCTTTTTTGCTAAAATGCTAAATTAAGCCAAAAGTAGTATAGATTATGCTTTTTGTGTTTCTGCAATATCAACATTTTTTCTTAAAAAAAAAAAATTATTAATAAGGGGTGATCACGGTGAGACATAGTATACAAATTTAAATGTATATTACAATTTTACCTATTTATATAGATGGTGATTTGCAAAATTTATTAAGCAATATGTCTCAACAACAATTAATGCAGTTATTTGGGGGAGTTGGTCAAATTGGAGGCTTATCATCTTTGCTTGGTACAATGAGGTAATTATTAAACAATAGTTGTGTAATCATAATTCTTGAAATTGTAATATATTATTTAGATCTAGTCAAACAGGACGCTCATCATCATCAACTCATTCATCTAGTGCTCAACCTGCAAATACTAGCAGCAGTACAAATACAAATAGTGGCAGTAATCGAACAACTAGCACTAGTAGTTCTCCTCCTCCTACAAATACTGTTACCACTGAACCTGCAGGTAACAAAGAAATGTAATTTTATATAAACTGTAATATAATTTTTAAAATAATTAATAATTCTTAGAAAATCAAGAACAAAGAGCTACTGGTATACAACTGAGAGATCTTCAATCTATGTTATCTGGATTGACTGGTGCTCAAGGAACAACTGAAAAACCACCAGGTCATACAAAAAAATTATTTCATTTAATAACTGACTTGTGTTCTTTGATCTTAATATTAATTCTTTTTTGTTTTAAAATATAGTGGATCTATCAGCTGCTATGGATATGGAAAATTTACAAAGTGTAATTGAAAATACAGGTGCATTGAGTCAATTAGCACAACATTTACCAATACCTGAAAGTGCTTCAGATTCAACACCAACAAATCAACCGACTCCTGATAATTTGAAAGACACAATTACTTCCCCACAGTTTAGACAAGTAAGTCTTATAAAATAATTTAAAATGTACTGCTAATGGTAAACGGGAAGCTAAGTTCTCCCAACCTTATTGTGTATGAATAAATTTAAAATTACATACATATTTATTTAATATTAGCATTTTGATATTGAAATTTGTATTTGATAATATATAACACAACAGTTGTTAAAAACATTTGTTTTGCATGATGTGAACACCTTAATTTATTAAAATTTTCTAAAAGAAATATACCTTACTAATTTTTATTCTTATCATTTAAAAAAAAAATCTATTGTATAATATAGTTATTTATTTTAATATAATACAGTAGAAAGAAAAGGGCTAAGTAATTGTATTTGTACCTTGTCTATGTTTTTTTCCACTGTTTTTCTAATAATTCTGAATATAATTAGAAGTTAGATTAAAACAACAACAAAAGTTAATACTAAATTACAATATTCAAAAAAAAAAAAAAAATTAATAATACAGTTAACTAGTTCCTAAAACTGTCTTTATAATAAATACCCTTGATCATTCATTTTAATAGCTTTTATGTATTATTGATTTTAAAATAATGTGGCTTCAACAATAATTTTTAAAGCTGATGATAGTAAGTTGTTCATTATTGCAATGTGAATAAAATATAATGCATAAAAAATCTTTTAAAATATTCTGTTATAATTATCTTGCTTATGAATACAATTATTTGTTTATTGGTTTTTTTTTTTATTTGCCTAATAATGAAGACAAAACCTTATCTATTTAAAAACAGATTATATATGTATAAATACTTTTCATCAAAATGTGTGTAAAAATACTTATACATATAGCACCTACACAATACATGGATATTTTTGAACACAATCAAATAAGTAATGATCTGAAACCTAATGTTAACTATAGATGTCAGAGAATGTAACAATATTTATCATACTGATAAATATTAATACTTAATTGTTTAATTGGTATGTGACAAACCTATTTCTTTCAACTTAAATTTTTTGTTTACATAGATAAGTAATTGAGTAATTAATTTCTAAATATTGGTAGTGTACATAATTAATTCCCAATTGTATAAATTATTAAATTTAATAAATTAATTTAATTCATACATTAGTATCCCTATTTCAATTTATTAAAATATTTCATTTTTTATAGTTTTTAAAAATGTATATTTTTATATATTTATATTTTATATGTATATCAATATTATTTTTAGGCTGTAAGTATGTTTAGTAATGCTTTACAAACTGGCCAATTGGGATCTGTGGTTCAACAATTTGATTTAGGAGAAGGAGCAGTAAGTGCAGCTAATCAAGGAAACATGGAAGAATTTGTACGTGCTCTTCAACAAGCAAATATTAGTGCTGAAGAGTCAGATGATTGTCCAATAAACCCAGAAAAACGCAAAAAACCAGATAATGATGATGTTGAGTCAAAGTAAAATTAATACTAATGTTTTATGATTTATTTAATGAAGATGAATTTAGGCATTTATTACAGTTTTCTTCAATTAAATTTATAATATACTTATAATAAATAAACAATAAATATTAATCCAGATAATTTATTATTATTATATTTTTTAACCATTAAAAAAGGTTTCAAATCCTCAAATAAAAGCTTGTCATTTTATTCTCCAGTCATCATTTCCATAAACTCTGAAAAAAAAAATGTTATTTCAACGTAAGTATTAAATATAAAACTATATTTTTTAATGTTTTTATGTATACCATCAAAGTCAACAGTGCCAGATCCATCTGTATCAATCTCAGCAATGATGCCATCCAAGTCTTCTGGACCTAATTTGTCATCTAATGCTGCTAATATTTCTCTTAGTGTAGCAGTAGTGATATATCCATTACCCTCACGATCATAAAGTCTGAAGGCTTCTTTTAGTTCTTCTTGCATAGCTTCAGCATCATCCTCTTCTAGAAAATGTGCAGCGATTTCACAAAACCCGTCAAAGTTAACTTTTCCAGTTGCTTTAATAAAATATATTAGTTATTAGTTTATTACAAATAAATTCTTAGTAGTACTTTTGTAAATAATAATTTACCATCTGGATCAACTTCTTCTATAAGTTCGTTTAATTCTGAATCATCAAACAACTGACCCATGGTATTTAGTATGGTACTAATTTTTAATGTATCAATAAACCCTGATTTAGAAGTGTCGAACATTTGAAATGCCTTTCGCATAACTGAAAAACAAATACAGTTATTAACTAGTTATTGTTTGAAAGCCTAAAAAATACAAGTGCCCAAGTCCAAAATGCATTTGTGTTGGTAAATGCGTGTTCAACTACTTTTTTTTCATTAAAAATAATTAAATTTTTTTTTAATTAATTTTAAATTTGATGAATTATTTAATTATTTATAATTAAAATAAAATAAATAATATGTTGCATTTAGAATTTATCATTTTAAATTAAAGGTATGTCAATATAATTATTTATGTGCAGTGAAACCATAGGTTATATGATACAATTTGAATTTTTAATTTATATAAAAGCGACTTGTTTAGGTTGAAGCTATAAACAATATTTTTTATCATGTTTCATCTACATATTAGACACATTCTAAAAGAACAAAACAGGTTTTCAGTATATTATTAGGGTTAACTTCTAAAATATTATGTAATTTAATTTGTGATATATTAATTATATCTATTAGTAAAATAAACTAATTTAAAATTAATTTCAATGGTTGGTCAGTATTTTGTACTAAATTACATAATTTAACATGACTAATTAGTAACTATGTACATTATGAAAGTTATAAATTATTTTATCTACCTTTATCATCTCATCACTTAAATAAATAATTGAAACATTAATAAATCAATAAAAATATTTACATTTTTAATTTAATAGAGAGATATAATTATATTATGCAATTATCATATTTTTTATGAAAAAATTGTTAATATTTACTCGGATCTGTTTATTAAAAATTGTCAACAAATGATGATTAATGTTATAAATTCTCCAGTCATGTTATTTAGCATGATTATAAATGTGATGGATTACAATTACTTTATCTATAAGTAGTATTCTTAACTACCCAATAATAATTTATTAACAATTATAAATTATTTTGAAGAATGTTAAGTATGTCAATATCCCAATATGGAGTAAAAATCCCCAGCCAAGTCATTATTTTCTTGGTAAAGTATGTTTTAAAAATGTTGTGAGAGATTAGCATATTTTTGAAATTGTATTCTATTAAAAATTATATTTTTTTATAAAGTTTTAATGATATGAAAGTAAAGTAAAATAACTTAATATTATAGACTACCCCATTAACTATATTTTGGTGTAATAATTTACAATTAAATAAGTTATAAAAATAGTTTATGATATAAATATAAAATAATAGAATAGGAGCATTAGGAGGTAAAAAAAATGATAAATGTTAATGTACTCTAACTTTTTAATTATTATTAAATTTGATATTTTAGTTAAGAAACTACAAAATATGTTTAAAGTATTTAAACTTAAATAAAAATATATATATAATAGTTAAAAAGTAAATTATACTTTATAAAATATAAAAATAATATAGCTACTGTATATTATTGCGATTTGCGGTTTAATTAAACTTTAACTAATATAATTTCCATAATGAAATACAATAATAAACACAGTAAAAATAAAAAGCATATATTTTAAGTACCTACGCAATACTCAAAATTCTAAAATAATACATTAATACATGTATAAATCATGTAAATTTAAATTTGCAAATGTGTAAATTTAATAATTTAATTGGTAATGTTTTCAACACATTAAATATATTTTTTTAATATAAATAATACATCATTACAAAGCTAACGTAAGTTAAGCATATTTTGTCATCTGATGTTGGTACATAAATGAATTTATGCATTATTTAAACATTTTTGTTTTAATTATAAATGTCATTAATGTCAAGTTAAAACTAACAAGACGTCATTTTTCAATAAATGCAATATGCCAATATATAGAATAATTTACAATATAGGTATAAGTTCTATGTTTCTTATATAAGTATAGGCAGATTACTATCTAATGCTCGTTAAATTCAAACAATTAATTAGGTACCTATGTAATTGTATACTTACTGGCTACTTTTTGGTCATCTTCGTCCTGCAACAGAAATGTTTTCAATAAGTTTACCTTTATTATAATTTGTTTTAGATATTTATTTTATATAGTATCACACTTACCATTTTAGTGTCTGTCTGTTGCGTTAGTAGATATATTATAGTGATGCTGGTGAAGTTAAGTTTGTAGTCCGAATCCCTTGGTAAATAGCTGTTTTTGCCTGTTTTCTAATTGGTGGGGAAAGCTTAGAAGACCCATGAAAGAAATATGGTAAAAATAGATAGGCATTCCGCTGGCCTATTCTTACACCTCTACGAATATGAAATTTGTGATATAACACCTTGCCATACTAGTGAAGAAATTACTTAACGCTAATTTACACATCACAAACGATTCTCTTAGAAACTGATCATTTCAAGCGAGTAATGACAGACATTTTTTCATTTAACATTAAATTAATTTTATTTAATACATTCATAAGTCATAAAATTCCATTATTTCAACAAAAACGACCAGTTAAAGTTCAAAAGTAATTTTCCGTTCAGTTAGTTTTTAATATATTTGAAAAAAAATAGACACATATTATACATAGTTCATATATATTTTAATTTCAGTTTACTCGTGAATTCACACATGACGAGCTAATATAATAATAGGACACTACCTATATAAATGCATTTGCAAAATGTGTTGTCATACGCAGGTATCATGGAAACGAACCATATCGTGCAAATCATGAAAATAGCTAATGAGCCATAACTAAACACTATCCTAATACGCCCACTACTAAAAATATTTTTGTACTACAATATAAATAAGCTTCATTATTTAGTTTTGCTGTGTGCTATGTACATTATGTGTGTAGATGTTAACTTATCAAAAAATTGATCATAAAACAGTAAATACGAATAAATAGGTAAACCTATTTATAGAATAACTATTAAATAAAATACTTATTTAGATGAATTTTATAGATAAAATTATTTAAATTTCTATGAATTTAACTTGCATAGCAATCTATATGGCATATGCTATAATATATATAAATATATTATGTTACGGATAATGTTGATATTTCATGTTTATAAACGAAAAATTACACATTTTCTAAAACAGATGGCTAATGTCAAAATGTTGACATTACCTATCCAAATGTTAACTTTAACATTAACCGTAACATATATATAATATGCTATGAAAGTACCTATTTAGGTACCTATCTACAGATATACAATAATTATTATGAAGAGTTTGGACGTGAATTATATTCAAAACCATAATAGGTAGGTACCTTAAAATTAGAAAATTATTTTTATACGAGAAATTAACTTACAGACCAGACAAATGGTTTTATTTTAATTTTTTAGCAAAGCAATGGGAATCTGGTTTAACGTAATAATACAATTATAAAATAGTGTTTATTTTTAGATTTTTAAGAGATCGTAGAATATTTTACAGATTTTACAAAATATATTTAAATCTTTAATATTGATGATAGTTTCCGCCTTCCGGTAACAAATTAGGTACCTATGATTTTTATTTAGGACTTCGGAAGATCAGAAGTACCTGCTATTCAGTACCTAGGTACTTTTCAAAATAATCAAGGAAAAATTACAAGAATATTTACATAACACCAATTTATGATTAAATCGATTTGTTTTTCATGCGTAGTAATTTGAAGTGAATAATCGTAAGTACTTGAAATATTCAACATCTTATTTTTATCATGTCATTTGGTACCTATATAGTTTTTAAATGGTATACGCTGTATTGAGGTACTAGGTACTTATATATAATATAAGTCTATATATATATATATCTATATATATAAAAAATTTTAATTTACCTATGTTGATTCTATTGATATGGCAGGCGTGGAACCAGAACATATTTACAGAGAGGGGGGGATCTTGAATAAAATTTCGCTAAAAACGCTATCGGCAAAACAATGCTGATATACATACAGTGTATACCATGAAGAGTCTACGGGAGGGGGCATGGCCCCTTGCCCCCCTTTGGATCCGCGCATGTGGTATGATGTTTTTAAATTAAATAAAAAAACGGGTAAGTGGGTACCGCTCTGTTGTACATTAGGTGCCGTATGGATCACTATTATATATTATGGGAGTGTTATTTGAATTCAATGATAGGTACCTATCAACTATCATTGTATACGAAAATAATTTGCAAATATTCATGGTTTTGACGAATTTTTGTCAATATTTGAACTTCAAATGCTAATAAAAAAAAAAGAAATGTGATAATGTATGCTTATAAATTTTTTATCACCATAAGAATAACTTATGAGGAACTTTGTATTAATTTTTCAAGTATTTCGATTAGGCCAAAAAAATTTTAACGACACTACAAAAAAAAAAAAAAATTCTTAGGATTGATTAAATATACTTTAATATACTATTAGTATATTTAATCAATGTTTTTAGAAAAATTGAAAATTTCAGTTGTCTTTAAATAGCTAAAAAAAAATCAAAATATTTTGAAAATTAAATCATGTAAAGAATATGCCAATTTAAATAACTGGTGAAATTTTCAAGTATCTACAACTTTTACTTTTTGAATAATAACAAATATTTAAAATCGTTTGAGGATAAATCATTGTCGTTACACTATTTATTAAAAATTTAAAATTCTGACGCACTTAAAATTGTTCCTATAATGATGCTTCAAGTTCTCTCTACAGCTATTTGAAACTTAATGTTGTATTTTTAATCCTTAGTTATAGATGAACACAAACATTTTTATGATTTTTCAACTTCAAAATTATTTGTAAATTTTCGCGTTTTCGACAGATTTTGTAAAAATTTGAACTATAAACGTTTATAAAAAAAAATTGTGACTAAAGATTTTTAATTTTTTTAACTACAATAAGAATAACTCATAAGGAACCTTGTATTTTTTGGTAATCCAACATTTTTTTATTGACACTTCAAAAAAAATTGTTCATAAAAATCGAAAATTTCAGTGTTGTATAAATAACTCAAAAAAGTCGAAAATTCCCTTTTTTCCGTCATTTTTTTTTTTATTTTTCTCGATTTTTTTGTTAAACTGTTGGAAAATGTTTACTTTTTACCTCTATAATGCATCAAGGATATTCACTTTTCCATTGGAAACCACCCCCGAAGTTTGAAATTGGAGCATTATTCCGACTAGTTATAGTGTACACAGACAAAAAAAAACACACATCATTGTAAAATCAATAAGTACATTCATCACTTCGTTCAGAATCTAAAATATGCATTATAGGTACTAGGTAGGCATATGAAAAATAAAAATAAAGTAAGAGTAATTAGTAAGTAGGTACCTAATAAATTTGTTTTTCGTATTAATAAATATAATGATAACAGACAATAGAATGGTAATAACATCATAATATATATATTATAATATGTCTATGAATAACATCGACCATTATAAAAGCAACACTCACTTACTCACCCCTTCAATTTTAGTTTTCTTCATTTTCTATGCCTATTAATGGTAATAACTAATAAGATTATACAATAAAATATCGTCTATAGAACTTTTAAATGTTTAAATATCGCTTAGTTATCATAATATATACCTATTTATATTTAATGGATATAACAGTTAGTTTTTTGTAAAGTTAGAATTGTGGTAAAAGATATTCTTGTCGTTCTGCTATTTAAATTTAGGGTATACCTATAGGCCATAGGTATTACCTACATTTTCTTTGAGATCATTCCAATATTTTTAAATAAGTTTTGGTGTAAAATTAAACAAAACATAATTTTTGAGGTCGAATATAAATACCTATAATACATAACTAGAAAACGTTGTTAATATAACAAGTTTATTTACGTATTTTTAGTAGTATTAGTACTGCAGTAGCCAATAGGTATAATATAATATGTAAGTAAATATTATAAGTACGTCTATCATATCGTATCGTATAGTATTGTATAGCCAGTATAATAGGACATAGGTACTAGTCAGTAGTCACTAGGTAGGTAAAGACACCTAGCTATATATTATTATGGACAA
The DNA here is from genome assembly GCA_009835225.1 of Aphis craccivora. NCBI lineage: Eukaryota > Metazoa > Arthropoda > Insecta > Hemiptera > Aphididae > Aphis > Aphis craccivora. The sequence continues at coordinate 19,284 of VUJU01002144.1, read as the reverse complement.
TGGTTGGTATAGTAAAATAGTTAAAAGATAATTTAATTGTACTTAGAGACTACCAATAAAAAAAAAAATAGTACCTACCACGTAATATTATAATTCCATAAAGTAATGTTAGCCATTTTAATATCTACTGTAATATTTTCTCGAATGAAATAATATTTACCTAGTAATAGGTACTAACCCGTACAATAGTCAATAGTACAAAGAGCTTTTTTAAATTTAATATAGCTGAATCTTTAACATGTTTTATAGAGATATTTAACTCATAATTAAAAAAAAAAAAAAAATAAGTTTGTGGAATGCCAAATTTTTAACAATTTATTATAATGCTTATGAAACGATGATTGATTCGTTTCTTTTTTTTATTTATTGTATAGTAGGTATCAAGAAGTATTATCGATGACAATTTGGCTCGGTTCTTAAAATGTGTGATCTCATGCAACACGTCTGGCGTTCGTGCTTCATAAATCTAACAACTATTTTATAAATCGTTGAAAAATATTTTTAAATTCTCCTGGTTACCACACCTATCAAACAAATATGTTTGTTGGTCGACTACTTGGATTGTTTCCATATTTCATATATTGTTTTTTAAATATGTTTGTTGTTCATCACTCCATAGTTAGTTATCTAGTCCTAAACATACAAATCAGGGATATACCTCATCCTAAATCCTATAATGGCTAAATTTATCAATAAATATACCTAATGTTACTTATTTAGACTACCTAGGTATCTAATTCATTACAGTAGTCAATTGTTGATATTTTATTGTATTTCTAAAAAAAAAATTAACTAGATTCAACTGATACAAGATGTTTTCACATTTCATCAAATGTCTATAAATTAATTATAAATAGGTACCTGTCATTTTTATTGTACGATTACATTTTTTTTTCTATAAAATGCGTATAAAAAATTATTCACTTGATAAAATTTCTTGAACATTTAAAACAAGATCCTACATAATTTATTCTTATATTTAAGTATATAGACACAACATTTTTTTTTATATATTGGAAGTTAGAATTTGGATGAAATATCGACAATATTGCAAAAACATTACTGATTGTTTTGTAATTAAAATTTATGTTAATAGGTAGATTAACCTAGCTAAGAATTCAAAATTTAATACAAGGTTTTCCATAAGTTTGGATTACAAAAACTATAGAAGTTGAACGTTGGCCAATTAATTAATTTTTTATCTTAGGTAAGTTCAAATTTTTACGAAATCAAAAATTCACTCGTAAATTAACTATTTACTATCAAATAATTTTAGATTTTTCAATTTTTGTTATTACTAAAAATAACTAGCTCTAAAAACTCGAAACATTGGCGTAATTACGGGAGGGGATTTGAATTCCCAATTGACCTTTTATTTTTTTCAAAAAAAGACTGATTAACTACATTTATTAACAATATTAACTGATATTATTGTGTATTATTGAATATTATGTAATTATTTGATTCCGTGTCACATGCGTAAATAAATTTATTGCACTGAAAGGAGATCCTTATGATAAATACAATATTTCTTGGGGCGAGGGGTGTTATAGGTAAAATTTAAAAACATTTCGTACCCCCCAAAAAATATGACCATTATTAATTATAATATATGATAAATTGGTATTTTCTGTAGAAGATTTAATTTTGGGGAAGGTATTCTATCATTTCTATCGGTATTCAGGTAATTAAAAAACTACCTTTTTCACCACCCAATTTAAAATATATATATTATATATATATTCTAGACTGCCAAATCATCTTCTTTCATAATCGTTTTTTGTATATAATGACATCTATCATTGGATTTTAATTTAATACATCATCCTTTATAGTGATCTACTATATTGCAGAGCGTTACTCACTTCACCACTATCTTTTTTTTTTTTATTATTAATGAATTTATTTAAAATTTGATTATTTTTTTTTTGTAGGTATATGTACTTTTACATTAACCATGTATTTAAATTTCAAATTATTTAAACTATCTTATAAGTTATAAATGTCATGAATATGTGAGACAGTACAAAGATATTTTGTTTTCAAATAAAAACTATCCTTTTTACAGTAAATTGCTAAGCTTTAGCAGAAGATTTTATTGAAAATGTTGATGTGTTTAACTCAAAATAAAAATTTAAGGGTGGAGGACATAGATAGATATCTAGTTTTCTAATTATTAAAATGTAAATAATACTAGATAGTAGATAATAAAGACTATAAGTGTGGTATTTCAAAAAATAGTTTTTTATAAATTATAAAATAGATTTAATATTTATTTCTGTTATTAATAGTTACTTTCTTAATCATAGGATGCCTTTTTCCTCATTTCCATGAATTATCATTCTTAATTTATAGTTTATCAACTACTTAAAATTTGAATATTAAATAAAGGTTGGTGTTTATACCAAATTTTAAATAAAAACGTTTAAGAATTCATAGTAATAGTCAATAGATAAATGTAGTATTTGAAAAAACTAAATTTCTATTGCTACTTAAGATAAGTTATCATTAAATGGCATGATGAAACACAGCAATTGAAAATAATATGGTCTTTAAGTATTCTAAAAAATTTAATAAATAAATGAATAATTGAGGAAATACATTGGGATGTGCATATTTAGTAAATTACTCTGTCTAGTAGTTTTTAGTATATCTAATATATACATTGGGTATTAGCTTAGTTTAAATGTTGGATCAGGACTTATAAGTATAAACCAAATACCAATGATAACTATTAATCACTATTAAAAGTTGCAAAATATTTATTATTTAATATAAAAACATGAAAAAATTTATTAAATTAACCAAAACTCTAATTCTAATATTTTTGTGTCCAAGTTTTGATTAAAAGAGAGTAAATTAATAATTTAATATCTATGTGAACTAATGATATATAATATTTATCATAAACTACATTTGTGATTGGTTGTTCTACTTTTCATACCGTAAATCTAAAATTACTTTATTCAACTTACGTTCCAGATATAACTTAAATACATTTTGAAGTTATTAGTCACATTATTGTTGTGATTTTACCTGTAAAAAAGGAAAAATTTGAGATGTATATTATTAAGCTCTCAATATCATTAAATATGATATTAAGTTTTCCAAAATTATGAATGAATTACAATTTATTCTTTTATAGTACATATATATATATATATAAAAAAAAAAAATCATTCAAATATAATCAAAATATTTTTAATTTATAAGTAAACAAAAAATCATCAGTACATCACTCTTTTACATAAGAAAATAATAAATTAACATTTTTGAAATTAGAAAAAAAAAGTTAACTAATAGCCACTAATAACACACAAATAAATTGATGAAGTTGAATCAAAAAAAAAAATTAAACAATATAAATGGTTTAAATTTTTAATTATCTGTATCATCTTTAGATAGCGCACGAGCTCTAACTAAATCCAATCGTCCTGCTTTGATCATATCATTTTCCCACTTAAGAAGTGCATTTTTATAATTTTCATTATCTACAGCTGCCGATTCAATATATTTTGATTTTTTATTTTCATCCATTTCTTTCCATTTATTAGCAATTGTTACCATATAAGTTTGAACTGGCTCATTTCCATGGTTTTTTATTTCTTCGGTTACATACTTTAAATAAGCAGTAAGAGGTTTGCGAGGTTTACCTAATTCTTTTAATTCCTGAAATAAATTTTTAATACTATATGATAATGATACTATAGTGAATTTGTCTTTTTTTTTAACATACTTTTTTAAGTTTGCGTTTTGTTCTTTGTTCTATTTGCTCATATTTCACTCGAAACAACTCATTTTTTTGGTCAACAGTTAAGTTTTGATTAAAAACTTTCATATTATCTTTGTATTGTTCAAGTTCTTTGTTATAAATGTCATTCATTTTTTTCTTAGTATCTCCATCAAAGTCTTTCCATGATTCACTTAGAAAACGGATTGCATCTAAAATAAAAAAATTGAATAAATCAACAAAAAACTTAAATAATTAAACAATAGATTAATATTATTAAAATAATTTATACTGTATCAAAGATCTTGAAAATGAAATAAGAAGATAGTTTTATTAAGTATCTAAATTGTATTTGGGCTATACTACTTATCAATTAAAAATTAAAACTATAATTTTAAAATATATTTTATTCAAAACCACAATAATAAAATACATTAATCTTTATTATGGATAAGTTGGGTATGAAAAATCTCTTATTGTCTTGGTTTCAATTCTACCTCGGTGATAGATTATAATTTGTTAACTTAACATGTTCACAGCTAATAATACCAAATGGCATGTTTGTCAACTATTTCTAAATAAGATTGATGGTACTCATTTACTTAACAAGGTCACATTCATGTACTTAGGATAGAGTCCCAAAATATACAAACATTTGGAATTAGTACTTATAAAACTAATTACTTATGTAATAACCAAATACAAATGGAAAGGCATCTAATTAACACAGATCTCAGCCTCTTAGACTAATAGTTTTAGAGATTACTATATAATACAAAGACGGGTTCCATTGTTGGGAAGAGCACTTGCCTCCTCCTGGGCAAAAAATATTACTTGTAGTTACATTTATATGTGAAAATTACATAAAATCATTATTATTTTATATTTAAAATTTTTCTTATTTTGACGACCCCCCCCTAAATGTATCTATGGCGCCCACTAATACAAATCTCTATGATCCACAAAAGTTTGTTTTGCATTATTTAGGTATATAATTATATCTACTAATTATCCTTGCAAGCCCGGATTATGGGGGGGGAGGCAGAGAGGGCCATGGCCCCGAGCCCACAACGGATATTAAACAATAGTAGACCCCTGTAGAATAGTAAATTTTTTTTATTAAATCCGAAATATTTGGGTATAATAATAATAGTATATTTTGTAAATCAAAAGAAACATGTACATTGGTTTACAATATACCTGGTTTTTATAAGATAAAATACAAAGATTTGCAGATTTGCAGTGATATAAACTTATATCATTATTATTATAATACATTAATATTTCATATAAGCTATACCATACCTATTGCAAATTGTTTGGCTGAAAGAGCATTCTCCAAATTAGCTCATATAAAAAACAAGTAGGTATAGAACAAACAGTTTTCAAGAAAATTTAAATATAGTTTTATGGTTTTATGTACAGAGAGTGATGTTTTGGAGGTAATTAATACCCAGGATATAATTAAAGTTTGCTTCCCAAAAATCAAGAAAAAATTATTTATACAAATAACATTTATATTTATGTATTCTAAAAAAGTAAGAAATAAATTTATAAATATATTTTTTTTTGTGTGAAATATTTTTATTTTTGGGTCACCAAAATTTTGATTATGGTTATGGGTCCCTAAAATTGTTTGGCCCCGGACCCAAAATTGTCTTAATCTAGGCTTGATTCCTTGTATTTTATATATTTTAAGGTTAACTTTACAAATATAAATTATCTATAACCAGGACAGTAATATTATTTTTCTTAATATGCTAAGTATGCATAATTTTCTACTTCTAGTACACTTGTTTAAGTATGAAGTGCTACTATTTATTTAAAATAAAATTCTTGACTAAATCACTTATTGAGTTATTCATTATTTTTAAAAGCACATCAAATTTCCTTGTATTTTCAGATGGTAGGTTTGTTACATATTATTATATTTTTTGAAAATAAAAAAAAAAAAACTATAAAATTTCATATTTAAAATTGGTAGTTAGTACTATTATCTAATTACTGGACAGGATATGATTAGTAAAGGATTTACAAACAACATTTTTTTAAAAAGGTTAATGGCTGTTATGCAATTTATTTTAAATAAATAAAACATAAAAACCTTTAAGGTACATTATCTTTGCAGCGCCCGGACGCTGTACTATAAACCTATGTATTTTGAATGTGACGCGGTGTCTGGTGACAGCACTGGTCTCGGACCAGTGTAGAGCGTCCAGACACCGCGACCAAACAAAGGTTTTAAATAGTGATTAATAACAATATAACTACCCTAATCATAAACTTAAGTAGAGCTAAGATTTATATGCAACAGTATGGTTTTTTTGCATATTATTGTAATTATTTCAACTATAAAAATACATGTTTTATTGTATAAATCATTAGTAGACATTTTTACATTATATGATGTCAGACGGAGTTTTAGTAAATAGGTGTGAGAATATTATCAAGTCTAATAGAAGATAATTTAGTTTTGAAAATGTAAAACACTATGTAATTTTTTTGTGTAATAAGAGTAAATTAATAATAATAATATTTTATTAATTTTAAAATGTGTTAATTTTTTTTTTTTTTTTTTTTTGTGTATACATTTCATATTTGTGGAGCAAATAACATTAATTATATATTTATTATTTTTGTATACTTTAAAATTCTTAATTGCATATAAATTATAGCCCTACTTAGAAGTTATTTAACTACATTGCGTATAATGTATATTGTAGTGACATTATATTAATCACAAATAGAGTAGCATACAACTCTCAAGTCTAAATATTAGTTATCATTCAATATTTAAAAAGGTGTAAAACAGCAATGAATAAGTAAAATAAAATAAATAAAAATATTTACCTTTAAAATTTAAATTATGTTTTTCAATTACTTCTTGTCTTCTTTCTTTGAGATATTGAAAGAATGGAGGACTAGGTTTCTTTGGTTTCAAGGGTAATTGTAACTTATTTACCACTGATTTTTGAGCATATCCTATGTTATGAGATTCCAAAACAGAATTTGCACATCTGAGAAAAAAAAATTATATTTCATCAAAAATATTGAAGAATATAATAGAATTAAGTTAAACTTTTAAGTATTTTAACCTGTTGATAAACAAATTATTTGAGTTGACTAATCGCCAATTATTTGTGAGAAACTGTTTGAATCCCATTTTAAGTGAAATTATATTAGTTTTTAAATTTATATCATGAGATTATTGAATTTTGAAATTTTTAATTATTATGTAGAGTTTAGTAATTATTGAAGAATCATAACCACATAATATAAAATCATAATATCTCATCAATTCTGTGCCATAATATTATTGTTACTTGTTAGGTGAAGTCGTGAAGAGATGAATTAAAGAATAAAGAATAAAGATACCGAAATACCGAATACAATTGTTATTGACAAGCACGAATGTATAACCGAAATCACTGTACGATACGAACACACGGTAATAAAAACGTATAACCTCAAAATCCATTTTTTTTTTATAAATGTTATATTGGCAACAAATTCGAAGCGACGAAGCCGCTGTCGCTGTGGCCTGTGACAGTGACAATACCTATTGTCAAAAATGATATTATTATCTTTAACCACGATTTAAGAATAAAGTATTAAAGTAATGGTTTAATGTAAACAAGGTGGATATATCCACCTTGGGTTTAATGATCTGTAACTCTGTGATCACGATTCACGATTAAAGATCGTGTCTGTGATATAGCCTTAAATATAGGATTACTTTTCAACTGCTTCAAAATAAAAAAAGATGCTCATCAGTCATCATTCGTGTACGTTTTATCGACAGTCGGACAGTGACAGTCCTTTTGCGCCAATTTTACCTATGGCGTACCGCGTATAACTTAATGGTTTGATAAAATTAGAAAATGATTCAAACAAAAATAATTAGTAAAAAAAATAATTTAACCAGGTACATGTTAAATGATAATAATATGACGATAACATGGTTATTATTAATAATCAATTTTTAATTTTTATAACCACGAAATATATTATAGATATAAATATAAAATAGATATATTTTTAATAATAAATAATAACATAATAGTCAATAATGAAATTTATTTTAAATAATACTCGATCTTGATTGAATGATTTATTAAAAAGGAAATTTAAAACAAATAAATTTTAATAATGTATCTGTTACTGTGTCAGTTTGTTACTGTGAATGTCCGTAGGTAATTTATTGGTGAATACTGAATGCTGACAACAGTGACAAGTGACAACACGACCTTAGACACTATCAAAAGCCGTGACTGAAAGTCACCCTGTGAATGTCTACATACACATTTACCATACATTTAATAAATTTAAAATTAGTGAATATTGAAAAATTATATATAGGTGACGGATGTAGACATTTACGTTAGGATTTTGGTCAATATTGATATACACTACCTACATGCCACATGGCTTTGGTTAATGTCGACATAGGTACGTATTTATACGTATTAGTATAGTATTATAGTAATATAAAATAGAAACAGCGTTTTATTTTTAATTAAATCAACGAATTATTATATTATTATTAAACAATATTTTATATAGGTACCTAGGTATTTGTATTATTATCATTTAAATTAAGATTATTTAATTACAAAAAAAAACGAGGAAAATTATTTTACTTAAAACAACATGACAAACTGTCGTGAGACATTATGTACTACATAAAATGCAAACATTTCTACCGCTATACTTTTTTGTCGCGAACCTTGTTTTACAATTAAATCGGGTACCTATATACCTTTCGGCCTTGCCCACCAATTTATGAATTTGATGTAGGTATAAATGCATAACATAATGGAGCCATCGTTATAGAAATTATTCAAATATTATAATAAGAATAGTTGGAAAAGATAATAAAACATAAGTTAGGTTAGATTAGTGGTGGGCAACCAGCGACCAGTGAAGCGATTTTATGCCGCCACCTCGATTTAAATTTATAATTGGTATAAAAATATGGAATACCACATTATGAATTTATGTTAGTTGATAAACTGTAAATAAAATTAAATGTATGGCCCGTGAAAATTTTTTTTTTTATTTGTTTGCCCCTGACACCAAAAAGGTTGCCGACACCTGGGTTAGATAATAATAAATTATTATTATTTTTAAAGGATTGTTCCTGCAAACTGCAAAGGTTATTGTTTATTTTTATTTAAAACATTGTTCTCTATTCTATTTTCTAAATAATCGAGTAGTTTAAAATATAAATCTTCCATACCTTTATTAGTTCATCATTGGTTTCAAAATATTTACGTAATTTTTCTAAAGCAAGTGTCGCTCTCGCTTTTTACTCGTGATGGTACAGGGTTCTATTTGCGGGTCTTCGACTTCTACTTTAACATTGTCCAATATATTGGAAACGATACGTCTTACGTCTTATACAGTTATACTTATACTACTACATGCAGTGCCGTAACTACCCTCCGTGGCGCCCTTGGCGAATTTTATTTTGGCGCTTATTTTTATTTTATTTCACGGTAGGTATCTAAAATTTTTTTATAAATATAATAATATTACATTTTTACAGTATTAATCAAAATACTGCCATGGCATATTTTTTAAATAATCGATCTTAAAACCAAGTTACAAAAAAAAAAAAACATTTTTATAACTCAAACGCACTCCTTACATTACTGTGCCCTTGGCAATAGCCCATGTCGCCAACCTCTAGTTACGGCACTGACTACATGTACTTAGTTCTAAATTTGGATAAGAAAATTTGAGATATCTCGTTAGATTAACTTTTAAGTTGATAAGATTATTTTAAATGTTTAACATTAAGTGTTCTTGTTATTTGAAGGTGAATTTTATTTATTTGAGATATCGAGAATTTCGAGTTACCGAGAGTCGACTGTATTTTATATATCTATTATATTGTTACATTAAAATAGTTCTACAGTAAGTAAAAAGAGACTGTTGAATAGGTTGAGGGAGGAGCCTTCCCTTTGGGGTCAATTGATGTATACTTATGTTGTGTTATTTTTTTAAATTTTTGTAATTGTTACGCGAAAAATAATTGTACTAACCAAAAATAGTAGATACGATCATAAGTTAAAATTATATTTAAAAACAAAATCATTAATGTTAATGTGACAATGTGTTATCATCAAATATATATAGAACAACTGATAAATAGATAAAAAAATTGTTCTACTTCACGAATCATTTCATAATTTTCGTCATTGTTAGAAAGGAAAGGACTTGTACTCAATACTCTAATGACACTTGTAAACTCTAAATCAGAGCTTAATATAAATAGCCAATAATTCCAATGCAGTGGCGTAGCTAGATAATTTTTCTTGGGTAGGCCCACTAGGCCCGATATTTTGAAGGAATAAGATCATAAGGATTATCAATTATTATTTTTATTAAATAAAAAACATAATATAAAACATTCATTTTTGGAGAAAAATGGGTAGGCCCGGGCCTACCAGGCTTACCTGCTGGCTACGCCAGTACATTACTGCCATTAAGAATAGTAGTTTTTTATATTATATCTATATTCTATCCAAATATACAATAAATAATAATAATATAATATAAATTTATTATTTGATGTTCTTTTAATTAGGTTTGTTCATAAGCGCTCATATAGGTAACATTTTAGGGGGGGGGTTAAATAAAAAAATTCTCAAATGTAAGATAATATTATAATAAAGATAATAATATAATATTATGGTAATATTTATTGAGCTACAAGTTCATAATATTTTTTGTCAAGGGGGGGGCAAGTCCCCTATCTTGCCCCCGTGGGTATGTTGAAAATGTTAGTAATAAAATTGAAGAATATTATAAAATAGAAATGTTATTAAATGTTTATAAAATGTTGATTTGTTGAAATGGAAATAATTTGTTGAATAACAAATTATACACAGGTGTAATATTGTGACTAATTGTAATAATTATAAACTATAATGTAAAACTGTAAAATTACTACGACTGATATTATAGAGTATAGACCATCGATTTTCAATTGTGTGCGTTTATTTAACAAAGGAAATAGTTTGTTTTGCTATACATTATTTAGAAGAACCGAAAACAATTAGAATTTTAATTAAGACCGTCAATCGTCATTATCTGTTCCCAAACAAAAGCTAATAGCTATACATCTATTATATATATATATATATATAATTTTTGTTTAACAAATTTTAATTGTTTACCTTTTAATGATCTAGGTATACGACGATATTCATAGTAAATTTACTATTTAGAAACATAGATGTACCCTAGTGTAATGTTTACATTTTCAATGCCCAACGAACCACCTGTGATTCTAAATATATGAGTACTAAATAAATATTATTACTCTGATAAAATAAGTCATGAAAGTTGAACACTTTATGATTAGTATTTTATTAATAATTGTTACAGATCTGAGGACTGCTGATTTTATTAAAAAAAATAGTTATGGTAAGTACCAATACTATCTAAAGATATATATATATTTTTTTTTGCAACTTGATAAATTTATTTGTATTATTCTTAAATAGAGTTTAGGAACGTAGACCATTTCTTTTAAAAAGATATTTATGCGCACCCCTTCTAATTATATATTATATCATAATTAATAAGACATTTAATATTCAGAGAGGAGATGGTAAACTGTAATAAAAAATTATAACATTATACAATTTGACAAAACTGATAAGATACATTATACAAACTGCGGCAATTTATTTTATAAAATAGGTACCTACTATGTATTAATATACCAGTGGATGCCAAACCGCGTTTCGCGAGCCACATCTTATCGTAATATTTTTACAAAAAATTTTTTAATGAGAATTCACATATTGTATAATAATATGACCTATTTTTACATTTTGGCTCTTCCATATTTATGAATATATTTGGTGGCTCGCGAGTCTCTTTTCGCTGACTACCCCTGTAAAATACCATGGGTAGCCAACATGAAAGTGTTCGCGAGACACATTGTTAAATATAATTATATCAATTACCAATTACCAAGAACCAAAATATTTATAAATACATTTTATATAATTTAATAAATTTTTATAAATATTTACCAAAAAATCGAAAATTCATATAGCAGTAGATAATAATAAGTAAATTTTGAATTTATAAATAAAACGCAAGCAAAATTTGACGATGACCAAGTTGGCCACCCCCCGTAATATACTTATAAATACAATAAAATAATACAATATAATATATGGTCTATAAATAACTCAAAAAAGTAAAAAATGTTTGAACATTTAACTGTATATAGATAACACTGACATAAACATTTGGTGAAAATTTCAAGTATTTACAGTGATTAGTTACTGAATTATAACCATATAAAAAAGTCGATTTGATCGAAAACTGGTTTTGCGTAAAAATTCCCGCTTTTCCGTCACTTTTTTTTTTGTTTTCTTGATTTGTTTTAAAACTGTTGGAAAATGTTTTCTTTTAACCTCTATAATGCACCAAGGATATTCACTTTGCCATCGGAAATCACCCCCAAAGTTTGAAATTGAAACACTATTTCGATTAGTTATGCTGTACAGATCCACAAAAAAAAAAAAAAAAACACACACACATCATTGTAAAATCAATATACATTCATCACTTCGTTCAGAATCTAAAATTATTTTATACGTAATAATTTAAACTATAAAATATGTATAATATTTTTATAAAAATATTGAGTTACAAATACCAATGATCAATGATTGTTGATGAATGTTCAATGATCATTTTAATTGTTCATTGAAAAGTTTTTATAAATTTTCAAATTTTGAGGAGTTGAATTAAAATTTTTTGGGGGAACTTATAAGATTTGAACTTACAGATGTACCCGCTTACTTGCTATGTTTCGTGTGGGAACTTACTAAACCCCGAATTAAAAAACCCCACCTTTTTCACCAACCACTGAAAATTATATCCTAGGTTGACAAATCATCTCCGTTCAGAATCGTTTTTCGTATATTCGTATACAATGATAATTATCATTGGATTCAAATTTAACCCTACTATAATATAAAATAGTGATCCACACGGCACCCTAATGTACAGTAGAGCTTTACCCACTTACCAACTTTTTTCAACTTCAAAATTACTTGCAATTTTTCGCGTTTTCAACAGATTTCGTAAAAATTTGAACTATAAACGCTTATTAAAAAAAAATGTGACTAACGATTTTTAATTTTTTTTAGCTACAATAAGAACAACTCATAAGAAACCTTGTATTAAATTTTCAAAACTTTTTGGTCATCCAAAATATTTTTATCGACACTTCCAAAAAAATTCTCATAAAAATCTAAAATTTCTATGGTCTATAAATAACTAAAAAAAGTCAAATTTTTTTGTAAATTTAACTGTATATAGATAACACTAACATAAACATTTGGTGAAATTTCCAAGTATTTAAAGTGATTAGTTTTTGAATTACAACCATGTAAAATAATCGATTTAGTCGAAAACTGGTTTTGCGTAAAAATTCCCGTTTTTTCTTAATTTTTTTTCTGGTTTTTCCCGGCGCTTTTAAAAACTATTGGGAAATTCAAAAAATAACCTCCCCAATGCGCCAACTAGATTCATTTTGTTATCGGAAACCATCCCCAAAGTTCGCTCCGTTCAGAATCTAAAATCAAAAATCATTAGTCACATTTTTTTTTATAAGCGTTTATAGTTAGGGGTAATTTCCAATAACAAAGTGAATATTCTTGATGCATTTAAAAAGTTCAAATTGTTTCGTAAAAATCGCTAAAATGTTGAAGTTGAAAAATTATAAAGTTTTTTGTGTTTATATCTAAGTTTTCCTTTAATAGCTTTTGAGAAAACTCAAAACACCGTAGTTATAGAAAAATTTTTATGTGCATTTGAATTTTAAATTCTTACGAAATTGCGTAACGATAACGATATATCTTCAAACTATTTTAAATATTTGTTGTTAATTGTTATTCAAAAAGTATAAGTTGTATATACTTTACTTTACCAGTTATTTAGATTCGCATTTTCTTTAAATAAATTAATTTTTAAAATATTGAAATTTTTTGTTATTTTAATGCTATTTATGGTATTCATAGGCATTTTAAATATTCATTTTTGTTTAGTTTTTTTTTTATAAACATCGATACATGGGCTAACCTAACCGGGAAACCGGGCATTTCCCGATAGGCCCCCTCTCGTATTTCGGAAATGGGGCCCTTTAATATTATGCAATTACAATAGAAATTTGAAGTATAAAATAAATAATAAATATCCAATATAATCTTATATGATATAAGAAATATTTCAAACTTGAAATTTTATTTTAAGATCTTACACGTTAACGCGAGTTTTATATAAATTTATATTTTTTTTGTACAAATTAAATTCCTGATGATATAATAGTAAATGATTTGGCATTCGTTAAATATTCACCTATCACTTAAGT
>VUJU01002143.1:0-41960 GCA_009835225.1 Aphis craccivora | reverse complement strand
TTTTATACTATATTATTGTTTTATGATTTTTCAACATTAGAGGAATACGAATTAAAATATGAATTCTTCTGATATTTTAAAGCAACAGAGTACAATTATCCGATTTGTCCTATACTTGTCGCTGTAGATAGAAAATATCATCACTAGGCATAATATGAGTATTTCATTACTACTACGAAAGTTTTATTACGCCATAATATTTTAGAAAACGATATTATTTTAATATTTTATTTATTTTAACTTTTGATTTTGAACGACAGAAATTCACTGTATAAAATATAAATAATAAACTATATTTATTTTGAAAATGTTTAATTCAATCGATTATCGTCCTTTCGTATACGTCAATACAATAAAAGTTATTTTATAATAACAATCGATCGATTTTATTACAATACTTATGTATATTTATATTTACATATTATACTGTGCAGAATATATTATATAGAACTCATGACTGGCTACTACAGTTCAGGACATAATGTTACTACTACCCACATTTTTATCTACTTAGCTATTCCTTGTCAATATTAAAGAGAGAAATGAATCGTTTATTTTTGAAAGGTGATAAGTCGCGATTTTTTAAAAAAAACTTTTATTTATGTAAAATAAAATAATATGTTCTATAAATTTAACCGGATCATCTCTCTTATTTTTAGAAAGAGTTAAATTTAATATATTAGTTCGTTGTATACGATAAATGATAATTATTTAAATATTTAATTTATGAATATAGTACCTATCAAATTCTGGCAGTTTAGTCTTAGATTTGGATTAAACCCTTTTCGTAAATAATCAAATAATATAAAGTTGAGAACTAATAATTTAAAAATAAATTTAACCTGTCTGGTCTAATTAATTTCATGCGATCTTATTAAACTGTGTTATTATTATTATTTTTTTTTGTTTCAAGTATAAGTTCGTTTTCTTTTTTTATATTTAGATTATACATACATAATATATTTACTTAACAATACGCACTTAATCGAATGTATTAAAAACATAATTATAATTTTTATAACATATTATTCGTGTGCCGTAACAAATTAAAAAAATATAAATTAAATCATCCATATAAATTTAACGGATAAAACAGTTATGGTACAAAAAGAAAATTTGAAGAAAAAACATAATAATTTTTTTTCGCGGCTTTAACTAAGTAACAACGTTAAATTGTACAAACACAAGTATTATAGCTTAGAACTATGATAGCTGCAATGTATTTTAATTATTTATAAACGTATTGTCCAATCGATGTAAGTATATTGTACTCACTGTTGTCCGGTTTGGAATTAACTATGACTTGGGCCGACGTAATAGCCACATGGCCGGTTTGGACTCCGGTACCTCTGCACTCATACTTGCCCCCGTCTTCTGGTCTCACCTTTGGTATCACAAGCATGGATCTTTTCCTGGAATAACACGATGTGGTTATAATAATTCAGGACAAATGCAAGTATTTGCAATCGGTGATTTATTTACTTTTTGTATTGAATCCTTCGCCTGCCCACCAAAATTGGTACGCCGTCTTTGAACCACTGCAGAGCGGGCATCGGGTTGCCTTTAGCTCTGCACATCAATTTCAAAGCGCTTTTAACTTTTAACGTCGTGTTATGTAGTCCCCACACACCGATTGGCTGAACTGTAAACAGAAAATAATAAAATTAATTTACTAATTTTTGTTTTCTCTTTGTTTTTTTGTTTATAAAACTCGAGAGACCAAACAACGAACATTACACCATGATGCAATTGTCGTTATTTTTAGTTTCAAACATCTTTAAATTAAATTCCAATAACATTTGCATAATATAAGTTTTATCCTGACTGAAATGTATTTTTGTTCTCTACTATATAGTTAATATTATATTATTGTACGCAATGTGTACGCGCGTATGGTGTACATAATATCTGCGTGGGCTTAATATATAATACAAACAAAATAACTTTAAATAAAAATAAAATGTAAAATATGATATGCAAAAATAAATAAAAATAAATCACGTGAAATATTAATGCAGTGATGACTTTTATAATGCACGGTGTAGGATAAAATATGATATTATAAAATATTTGTGTATAACTAACATGATATATATATATATATATATATGGATGAAATACGTTGTCCCAACTTCAGAGATCACGTCAGGCCTCCTCTGCCGTGCGTAAATACAAGAATCTTCAGAAATTCCTACGCGGACATACGACTCTTGTCCGATCACGTATATATGTATAATATAATATATACACATATATGATGTAGGTATATATATATAATAATAATATACTCGTGCAAAATTCCTTCGATACCTTTTAAGGTGCAGGTATTTGATATAAATGTATACAAATCGTATAACTTATTTGTACTTATTAAGTCTACAAGTACCACGCAGAGTTACTCACAATCAGTGTAAAGGTTCGATGACGATCGTTTTACGATTTAGTATAATATGATTGAAATATGACAACGCTCGTTCTAGTGAATTAATTAAATAAATTATAAATATATCCGAATGATAGTTTAACGCGTAATTTTGTAAAAAAAAAAATTTTAATCAGAAGCCGATTATTGGAAAACCCTTACTAATATTGCATTATTTGTTTAAGCTGTTATTTAGACTATTTTAGAAAAACTCGTACCTAGATGAATCCAATTCTTGATCAGGGTTTCAGAATCGTATGGGGTGATCGATATATTATACATTGCCTATACTATAACCACCGCGGAAGTTCTTCTCTTGTGTTCTGAACGTAAAGGACGTGTTTAAGAATGAGCGTACCAATTTTATTCTTCGGACACGTCATGTTATAAGATACTTTATACAAATTGTTAAAAAGACAATAATGAGAAAAACGAAAAAGACGATCTCAATCCGGGTCGCGTTACCCGTGAAGTTTCTAACATTGCCAGCCTTTGCAAGTATATATATATTCATGGCTTTCCCACATCCCCGACTTATATATATACTAATTACTTTTACATAATATTATTATGTGGTTCCCCCGGACGACGAATTGTGGTGGGTGTGTATGTGCGGCGTGTTGACTGGGTAGCCGGGGCCGGTGGGTTTCGTGCAAAAGTGTCTTCTGCACGGCGCGCTGGATACTATAACGTATACGTGCGCGGTTTATCAAAGATGTAGACGACGGACACGGAAACCGTTCTCTCCGTCCGTCTGTCCTACATATCGGGATGCGTGCGACCGCAAAAACCGCCGTATGCCCATCTTTGACGACCCCACATGTGCGCACCGCGGATCCTTGACCCCGGACAGTCTGCAGTGGCATGGAGTATCTTTTTTTTATTCTTTTTTTTTCCACTCGCACAGATGTATATAATTTACCATTATTATTATTATTATTATTATTACCATCATCACCATCGCCATCGTCGTTGACGGTCTCTGCGGATTTTTTTCTTCTCCCTTCTCCCTCCACCGCTAATAACGTAATAATAATAACAATATTATTCAACCTAACCTAACTTAACCTAACCAAACACATCAAATTTGAACATTGTACGATGATGTAGGGACACTACCATGTGACATTATACACTACACTACGACAACTAGTTAACGTGCAGCAGATATACCTATATACACCGGACCGCGGTCGCGTGTAAGGAGTGTCGCCGAGTATATCGCGGTCGGAGAAGCTTTTGCCGCATGAGGGGGGGTAGGAAGCTATAGGTGTTTTTCGTTCCCACGTCACGCCGCGCAGATGAAACAACAATAACGATGAAAAAAAAAATAATCGCAAATGCCCTCGCGCCGGCACTGCACACATAATAATATACGTGTATTATACGTACATTGTTATACATATATAATATATATATATATAGTGGGCGTGCCTCCGTGTCTCCGCGAAGATATCTGTACACATATATATTTATACTTACAAACGTACAAGTACGGATTACGCACACACACACACACACATATATATCTATATATATATATGTGTGTGTACGCATACACGTTTTGTAATGCACCATCGCCTAGGGCCGGGTGGCTCGACCGGCGACGGCGGCGGCGCAGAGAGAGGCCGAGATGATGGGAATATTTTGTCGTTTGCCTATGTATGGGGGCTACGCGTACGGCTACTGCGGCAGTCCGGTTGTGCTCTCAAACGCCGACTATGGCAAGTGGCTCTCTTCACATTACCACGCGGCCTATAGAGTAGGTTTTTGTATTGTGCGTATATTATGACATGTATATAATATGTATGCATTGTGGGTAACCTCGGTGGCCTCCGACGTCGACAACGACGACGACCAAGACGACGACGACGACGACGACGACTTGTCGGCGCGCTGTGACTAGACCTGTCGACGATCGGTAACGTCGTCAACCGGCCGACATTAATCGCGCAGGTGTACGGCGGCGGCGGCGAACGCGATAGACGGTAGCCGCGTGTATATAATATCGGAGGTGGCCTGGGGCAGCTGTGCAGTATACACGCACGCACACACACACACACACACACACGATAGTGTACTTAACTACGTGTGCTCGTCGACTTACATAATATGAGTTATAACGCTGTCAACTCGTATAACATCACATCACCTTACTTACGTGTATAAACGGGGCTTACGTTTGCGCGAATGCCGCGAAAGTGCAGATGAGCTTTTCGAAAACCGTCTCCGCGGGCTTACGCTGACCGGTCGCGTTGGTCTTTATACCGCCAGTCGAGTCGTCGTTCCGTGGAATTACGAGTATCGTCTTTCGAAAAAAAGTTTCGTCAAATAATTCACCCTTGTAATCGATATCGGAATTAGGAAGATGAAACATTACGAATTATATGAATGTTAGGAATATACGAGCTCTCGGGTCGCAAAAAACAGTTTATAAAGGAAGAACGAAGTGAATATAGGGATCAGAGCTCCCTAGTGATGACAATACTATGTAGTAAATATACATACGTCATTCATGTATAATAATTATATTATATATTTTATATGCGCTCAACGATATGGTCTGCGAGCGCAGACGAATAGGTAGTCGTACGCAACAGTAAGAAATATAATAAATGGAGCTAACAACAACAATAATAACATCACAACAAATGACTAAAAAAATACGACACGACCGATATACAGCCTATATAATAATAATAAAAATATAATAATCGAATAACAAAATGTATTATTTATGGTCGGGTCGATCTATAGTAGTTCTAAATTATATACCTATATATAACATTTGCTCAACCACTTTTTTCGAGATCTGCAGACACGTTATCATAACACGCGGATATAACCTGATGATCTCATTAAATTATTACTATAGTATACAAAGCTTGAAAATGTTTAAATACATAATGTCGACTAAAGAATAATGCGATGGTAATTAACTTTTGTTTTATGTCAAATTGTACAAAACAATTTTAATTTTTGACAGACCCGCAGATTTTAATTTTTTAAAATACATTTTTAAGAACGACACTTTGACACATTTACATTTTATGTATCGAAATCTTCAACAGTTTACTGGACTGTGGAAGGTTACTTGCTATAAAATATTAATAACTCAAAATAATATAATATAATAATAATGATGTATATTATACATAATAAAACATTAAAATAAAATAAAAGGAATTCCTATCTATACCTGTACTTCAGAAAAGTTAAACATAGTTCAAATTACTAAATAAGAATAGCTGTAAACTGGTTGGAAAGTTATAAGCATAAAGGTTGTTTCATACTATGTGTTAATCGCTTTATCTTAACAAAATCAATACTGGTTTTGAATAAATAAATTTCTAAGTCGTGTAATAATTATAATACGCATTGTAATACGAATATTTAACTCGACTTATAATAAGTAATGAGAGTACTAAATATTTTATTGAATTTGTATCATTGTTTCATCAAGAAATTAAAATCTGTTGTATTTATTATCGAACTGTCTGTTATAGTATAGTCTGTATAGTTACTTATATTTCTCTACGTAAATAATTAATTTTGTACATCATATAATAATACAGTTATGAAATGTATTTTAAGACATGATAATTTATTATTAAAAGTTTAGGCAGGACTAATTTAAACAACTATATTTTTAGAAGTAATAATACATTTCTGAATAATCACAAAGTTATGAAACTTTTAAAACATGTTTTACTTATAATATTTAAAGTTACCTAACCTAAACATCGGCACTTACTAAAAAATTTTACTTTAAAAAAGAAAAAATAATATTAAAATTTTACTAGTTCAACTCTCTACAAGATAATATCGTTTTTGATCGTTAGTTTAATATAATTGTTTTCAATACAGCTAGTTGTATGGACATCTATATCGTGCAATATTAATAGAAATATCTTGAATTATTGTCACTTAATAAATAGCAGGTTCCAACACCTTTCAAATAAAAAATGTACGTTCACAAACAATTAAAACCACAGAATTATCGATTCATCATCGGTATACGATATAATAAATTGTAGTGAATAATATTCGTGATTACTGTTCATAATATGTAACTATAATACATAATAATATTGTAGTGCCAGCTACTATTGATTTAAATTTCTGATGAAACATTCGTTTTAAATCAGTGAGTACTAAGTATAGATTTTTTTTAGCAATGATTGCAATATCATATAGACGTGATATCTGAAGTTTGAGTTCAATATTGACACATGTTTTTAGTTTGGTTAAGAGTTTAGTTTAGTTTACAGTGTGTTATGATAATACAATTTTAATTTAATTCATATTATGCATCAATCAGTTAAACATGTGAAAAAAATATCATATGTAAACATTTCTTAGCAACACTTTCTGTCTAAAATCAATTATTAGTTTATAGTTGCGCGTGATGTTTGTCCAAAAATTCCAAAAGATTTTTTATAATAAACTTATAAATACTTAATAATAGTTATAATAATAAAAGTAATATAATTATATTATGTATGGAAATGCGATTCTTATTATCAAACCTGCAGGCTGCAATAAAATGTTTTCTCTTAGCGAAAATATAATTTACATGCCATTATAACGACGATGACATTCCATGACAGTTTTACCTACTTTTCTGCAATCTTCTATACATTCGTGACTCAAAAATTACGGATTATTCGTTTAACCGTTTAGCGTGTCATATCTTCGCTCCACGCGGCGCTTGTGTATTCGACTCGTTCAAAAATACTATATACCCATAAACTACTTGGTTGGGTGGTGGGTAGGTAATACGATGTTGGCCTTAAACGAGAACAAATCGTGTTTAGAACCCACGAGACGACAATCTTTGACATATCAAACTCGTATTGTGTGTATAACTTATTATAATAATTCCCTGGCGTAAGCCATAAACCAAACCATTTATTCTTGTTTTCGGCGTCCGTATAACACGGCGTAGGCACGTCAAATATAATATCTATATAATATATAAATCTCTACTTGCGAAATCAGTGATGGTATTGTTATCGGCTTTGTTTACTCCATTGACGCGGCGAAAACGGATATTTACAAGGATAATGCGTAATCAGTGTTTAACGGTGGGGCGTTTGTATACAAACATCATCAATGCACTTATTAGTGTGTGATGTATAATTCGCGGCTTATTGTATACACATTTATTACGAATACGCCCAGGCGTGGTATATATATATAAATATAATGTAATAAAATAAATTGCACGCTATACTGAAGTCATAATGTAATAGTGTATAAGTACATGCAGTTTAAGGTCATATTTGAAATGACAACCAATACCGTAAATAGTAGCGTAAACAATAACTTACGAGAAACATATGATGGAGAAAAAAACGTTTGGTGATAATATGTGAAGAACGAACATAACATAAGATACTAATAATTAATTCACGATGGTCGATGACAAAGTCGTTATTGATGTTCATATAATAACTACCTATAAACTCTTTTATTTGGTACATTACTATTCTCCTGGATTATGGAGCTCGTAAACTACTAACTGGGTATATTGTAATCAGTATGTATAGACCACGTTTATCTACGTAGATAATATACATCTTATAGATAAACGTTATAAGTGTTGAATCTAAGTCTATTAAGCCAGTTTGAAGCCCCTAAAAGATTTAAATTGCTATTTATAAGTTATTTAATGTATCGACATTAAGTTTTTCGATATTTGTTTTAAGTAAAGATCTCTTATATGGTGGTATGATGAAATGTATGATAATAATCGACATTATAAGTATACGTATTATAAAGAATATCTAGGGTATCTCGTGGTAAAGTGAACCATGTATGCTATACATTTTATGTGTACTATATGATGGAACTCGCTCCTTTTGTGATCTAAATCGGTCTTTCATCAAGGTCGTGTCACAAAAAAAGAACAATACAAAGAAAAACAACTTATAAACGTCGTGCTGATTTGCGGGGGTAACTGCACGGAGGTTTGGATTGAGTTCAAAATAGTCGCCAGGTACATTATAGAGCTTTCGTAAAACTGTATAGGTACACGGTACATCATGGTATAATAATAATATTGTACGATATAACAAGTGACTTGAGTGTTTTTCTTCGTTTGGCGACTAAACACTCCGAGAAAACTAGACAAACTGAATATGTAACACGAAAATAAAAATCCACGGCGTGGGTGGTATAAGATAGAGATGGATAAGAGAGAGTACGTCAGCAGCACCTGTTTTCCCAGTAACGAGTCTATTATGGACAAACTATTTGAATGAGACAAAACGTTATCGCACCAATAATACTGCGACAGCGGCTTCGCGTTTACCCTTTTGCAGGACATAAGTCCTGGGAGTGTGTGAAGTGTATCGGTGCAGTGTGGACAAGTAGTTGACGCGCACCGGAATCAACACAACGGAATCGTTTAAAATTAGATCTCGGGATGTCGTATTCGTAGCATATCATATTATGTTATTTCAAGCCGATCATCTCGGCAATTATTACGACATTAGTTTTTAGATTCTCAATGGGCACGTGGAAAGCAACCAAAAATACGAAAATGCAGTAATCTATATATTATTATTAAATGCTAATGCGATCATGTATAAATATTAAACTAGGTTACCTATCATAATATTTATTATTATTGTAACATGTTGTGTCATTTTACGTGTCAGTAAGTGTGTTTAACGACAGTATTGTCGGTGTACGCGCGAATCGTCCCTGCGGAGAGATAAAATTACAAGTCAGCAGCGCGCCGTCCGCGTGTATAGGTACCGGTGCGGAATCACGCGGGAAACCCCGTCAGACCGTTTTTGGATCCGTTTCAATAGCGCTGTGCGGACAGCTGCAATGAGAAAAATACAATTATATATATTCTCTGTGCGTTTATAAAATAAATAGAAAACCGTATACACACGCGAACGTCGTCCTTGCTATATATACGTAGATATATTTATCAATTTTTTTTTTTTTTTTTTTTTTTGGCACCGCACTCAGACGGTATACCTACCCGACTGCTGTGCATCATATAATATAACTCGGTGACTCATTCGCGCAGTGCACGGCACACTATATTATATTCCTTCCCACAGTCGTGTTATACCGCTCACTCTCGATTCTCGGCGTTCGCCAAATGATCCGTGTTTTACTGTCACCGTCGGCAGTTTCCGAATTGAATTCACGAGCGTTGGACTCGCGACTTTCTGTAGCGTCTTGTTCTTTGCCGTCCGAACCCCATGCCCACATACAAAGTGCCTTATACGCAAATACTAGGTTGTGACTTGTAGAGGGTTAAACTCCCTAAGTGTATGTATTTAATGAGGAAAATATTTGGTGAAGAACTTTGATCTTTGAGTGCATTGTTTAAAATTTACAATAATCAGAATTTTAATAAACACTTTATTATAGAAAAATTGCGGAGTGAATTTTTGTGTATATACCTAATAATAGGTACTGGATAAATATTATATATACATTATACATTGATTTACATTTATATCGAACTATTTGCAAATTTACCAATTAAGTATATAGAGGATATGATCACACAAATTTACTAGGTGGAAATATGGTAGTTACAGCCACCCTCCCCCAAAAAAATGTTTTCCAAGTTGCGCTTATGTCATTTGTACCGAGATCAAGGTGTGAGTATTGTATTATCAGAGTTAACGTTGTAAAGTCGTTTCGTTACTGCACACATACGACCTGGACGCACACAAGTGGAACGTCTCCGTAAATGTCAAAATATCATAGTATAAAAGGTCATCAATATTATATTAAAATATTTGAGCATAATATAATATATATATATGTATACCATAATGTATAATGAATATTAATAATAAATCTGTCTTGCCGTGAGTTTTTCGATGGCCACTGTTCATATTCGTTAAAATATTTTTTAATGCACAGATTAATTTGTTTGGTATTTTCCCGTGGAATACGCGTTTCCGAAGTGTCCGCGCACAAATGGATTTTTTATGATCTAGTAACGCGCAGTTGACGACAGCGGGCCAAATTTCTAGCATATTATAAAAAACAAACCACACGCTCGTATTCATTTAAACACAACCGAATTTTCGTGCAATAATTTGAATAGCTTTGATGTTGCTGCACGGTGATCCATGCGAAATGTTGATTTCCAGTTAATATTATACTACCTATTATATTTTATTATCTATTTCACAGTAAACATATTTATCATTTTATTAAATACAATTCAATAATTATGAAAAACATAACAGAATGGCGATCAAAAATCATAAAAATATTTTTAAATAATTATTTTGGTAAAAGTATTAAAATATACAATAATATTAATTCATTTAAATTGTTTGTGGTATTTAGATTTTGTTATTTTGAAACATATTAAGTCTGTATAATGTAGAATAAATTAAACGTGCATGCACTAGCTCACCTAGTGTAAAATGTAATTTTGTAATAATAGCAAGTTAACTGTTAATTTTGAAAACCGATGTGCTGTTATTTGTTACTTTTTGGCAAACATTTGGAATCTTTTGAGTAAAGTTGGTGGGCCAAGTTCATGAACGTGTAAATTAAGTCTTTATTAATAGAAATTCCCTTTTTATCCTTTCTTTCATTCTTTATCTTTAAATAGGTTTTTATTTAAGTTAACAAACATATTTTGCTATCAGTATTCAGTATACAATATTTTAGTCACTAATACATTTTTAACTCAATAAAGCAAGTGAAAAGCTATCTTTATACATTTTTTTTATTAGATTTTAAATGATACCAAGATTTATTATAGGTATTGCAAAGTACAATGGTAAAAATTATTTTACTTAAAAAGTCCTTTCTTCAAGATTTATTTATAACATTTAAAATTTAAAAAAACATAATATGTTCATCTAAATTTAATGTCATCGCTATCATATTATTAAATTGTATCATAATTCATAATTTATATAAGTACAGGCTGTAGATTGTAGTCGTGTACATGTACGAGGTATTCTTGACTAATATTCACGAAATTACTAGCATTTAAAATATAGAAATAATAGTAGTATACTTATTTAATACAGTAAAGTATAATAATATTATTGTTAACCAAATAAAAATAAACGGTATACACGGTTCTGTTAAATTACTGTTTTTACTTATTGTAACGGGTCCCGACAAATCCAGTTCCAACTCAACGCGTCCTATTCAAAAATATAAATATATGATGCTAGAGAATATTATTATAATATCGTCACACTGCACCTGTATTCCCTTAAAAAAAAACCCCAAATAAACCGTGCTATCCTGTATTATTTCAATACGTTTTACTATACTATTTTTAAGTGGACTTTTAGATGGAGCACATAATTAATATATAAGTTCTCAGATTAGTATTATATTATTTTATACGTAAAAAAGTATATTATCTAAATCATAACATCGATTGTGAGTGTCATTGATGGGTAGCTTATCTCCTCGTTGTTTGATTGTCCATTTATTTGTATGGGGTTTTTTTTTTCTTTTAATATATTTTAATAGAACTTACCAGTATAACTTATTATAATTATTGTGTCCTTAGGTAATACTATATATATTTAAAAAAATTCATCGTACCAGCATTATATTATATCATCGGGATAAAATGTAAATGTGATGAGATTCATAACCACATGGAGATTAAATATGTTATATATTGCGTGTAATCGTTCTAGTTACAAATTGTATCAAACTAGTATAATGTAAGAACAAATTATTCGGTGAACCGTTTTCATATATTTTAATAATTTAACTAAACAGTTTTACCTATACCACGTAAAGCAAATATTATAATGTTTTTGGTGTAGCCAAATAGGCGGCATACTTCAATATATATATATATAATAACCGGTTTCTAAGTGTTATATATATTTTACTATTTAACGAGTAACGACATTAGTAAGTTTTGTCATATTAACCAATATTTTTTTTCGGTTACCTTTGATATTTTAGAACGAGTATGTAATTTATAACATATATGCACTTATTTTATTTCAGAGCAGTTTATAGGTATTATAATTTCAAATTTGTAACTGTAAAAACAGTTAAGTAAATATATTTATCTTATTAATTATTATCGTCATTAACGATATTAAGAGTCCATTACACTTTTTGAATATACTAAATGTTATATTATCATAATTCAATAATCATCGAGACATTAATATAATCTATAAAGATGTTTTTGCAACATGAACCTAACTTAAAGTAGATGTTTTATTTTATCAAGAATTTTATATAATATTCAACATATTGTTTTTTTATCCGTAAGATATTATTGTAATTTTTAAGAAGTGTTAAAACAATGTTGATGAAATATTAGAATAACCAAATATGAAATAATCAATTTGTTTTAAAGATTAGTCGTGTCAAAAATTAAAACTTTTAAATTTTAATTTTATATTAAGATACTAACACAAAATTAGGTTAGTCAATTTAAATTATTTATCAGTAAATACAGCATATATAGATAGTATACAGTAGTATGTAATATAATATATATAGGTATAATGTATAATGATATTGTAATAATGAATGATCTTGGGATTCTGGTTTATTAGGCTATAACAATAAAATATAAATATATTCCAATTTTTTTTTCGATAAAAGTATAGATATGTATATAATAAAATACGTGTATAAAATTACTGGTTTGGGTTAGGTTTGGTTAGGTTACGCTATAGGCTAGGCTAGATATTACTGGTTTTCTTAACCATACTGTTTATTCAAATAGCATAAAACTATCACTAATCAATTAATTAGAGAATAAAAATTAATTACATTATACAGGCGGCCATAGTATAATCATTACATACTTGGTAATGTAATCGGTTGTGTGGTAAATTAATAATAATATTGTATTAATTGCTTAACTCATATATGAATACAGTTATTCGACTACTTATAAAGATGACAATAATGTGTATTTGTCTAAGTATGGATATTTTTTTTCCTATGATATTTTCTTAACTACTAATCAAAAAACCGTCAGTGGTATCAAAGGTATCGATGTGTTGTCAATAGTCAAGAACCACCGTCACTAGTATCATAGTAGATGCATAAACTCTCTTACGCACACACACATACACACACGCACACATGCGCACATACATACTATAATATATACAGAAAAGTGTATTAATGTATACGACGAGAGCGAACAACGACGATAATAATTAGAAGAAACGTATAATATAATGAG
Source organism: Aphis craccivora (assembly GCA_009835225.1). Lineage (NCBI taxonomy): Eukaryota > Metazoa > Arthropoda > Insecta > Hemiptera > Aphididae > Aphis > Aphis craccivora. Next base: position 28,347 of record VUJU01002143.1, on the reverse strand, counting down.
ATAAAAAAATAATGTATACGACGAGCGTGGCTACTTAACGTGTACGGATGTTTGGGATTCCAGAGACATCGCACTGTGAGCACGTGCCAGACCAAGAACCGAGTAGAAGTATAGAAGTAGAAGACCGACTACTACTATACGACACAACGTCTGTCCGGTCCGTCGCGAATCTCTGTCGGCGCCCAGTTTTGTCACGTTCAGACCCACTTTATTATTATATAATCGTCTGTATTATTCGCACTTTACACGGAGCTAATAGGTTTTCAAAAAATATTAATTCACAGCAGCAGTTTTAGGTTTTCTAAATAATAATAATAATTATGAATCTTACAAAAAAAAAAAAAAAAGGAAATTGAAACAGTTGAACGAGGAATCAATAATGAAAAAAAATAAAATAAAATTTGAGGAAATAGTTTTTAACCAATAGATTTATCAAAAGAAAAGGACTTCTGTTAGGATGTACGAATTATAATCCGCGAAATACTCGAGTCTTGTTCAAGCGTATTTTTTCAGATTATTTACTTACGGAGAATGTAAGCGAATTTCGGATAAACTGTAAATTCACTAATTTCAAGCCAGAATAATAGCTGTAGACCTGCATTACAAACTACTGTCTAGATCAGTGGTCTTAAACTCAAATTACCATATACATTCACGTCAAAGGTTCGCGGGCTAAAACACTTTTTTTTCTCATTTTTCAACTAATAATCAACACTTTTAAAGAATTAAATATTCATTACGGGCGCCGCGTGTTTGAGGCCACCACTGATTTAGATCCAGATACAGATGAAAGAAGGCTGTGTCACTTTCAATATAATATCTAAGATATCTCTAAAACGGTTTCAAGTATCTTTATTATAAAATATTTATCGTTTTCGGTCGTGTATAAATATAATAATTTCTAACTCACAACTCGCACGATTATAGATTTTCTAAAAGCATAATGGTCGAAACCTAAAACTGCAGCTATAAATATAGTGCGCATTATACGGATAAACATATTATACAGACTTACTAGTTGAGACCTATAATGTTGATCGATGAGAAAATAAAATACTACATCGATCGGCGTGTATCGATATACAATCGAGTACGTTGCACTGTTCACGCGCTGTACTCTCGTCTAACAAAATATTGTGCGTACGCATCGGCCCGCACACAATCTGCACTACGTACGCTCGCGGCCCCGTAATTTATTCCGCACCAAAAAATTATACCGATTGTGTTCATTTGTTGTAGTATATTTTTTTTTCTTTCTCTCCGTTTCGCTGTACCGGCCTCGTTTTATAATTTTATATACGAGATTCCTCAGTGTCGTGTAGTCGTCGTCGTCGTAGTTTTTTCCCTTCTGCTCATACATATTATTATACCTACGCGTATATACGTATATGTTTATATATATACATATATGTAGTATTTATGCGCCCGACATATGATTATCATCCTTCGTCGTCGTCTGTCAATCGTCTGCTGGTGCTGGTGCTGCCGGCCTCGTATACTGCGGTGCGGCGGTCTTGTATATACGTATACATTATACACATTACATCATATATATTATTATAACGTGTATACGAACCGGCATCGACGGACGAGTATAAACGCCACCGCCGCCTTTTCCACGCTTTTATACGCCTCTATTAACATTTTTCGTCGGTATAGACGATATTATATACTAACCCGTACGCGCGCTCAGACACGAAAAATACCTTTGACGGCGGCACGTTATTGTATTATAAGTACATTATATTATAATATTATATATATATATATATATATAATAAAATATATTATATTATATATAATATATTGTATATTATATCGTCGTCGTCCCACTTCAGGCGATGGCGGTGGAGAGAGAGGAGATTATTATTATTATTATTATTATGTGATTTAGATTTATGCGGTCGCGTCTGCGCGCACACCGCTCGCACGCACACACAACCCTGACCGCGCCGTCACCGAGATCATTTTAATGACGGCGTGCCCGGGCTAGACGACAGATGCCAATCAAATGTGTATACGTTCTTAAATCATTTGCTCGAGACCGAGGGAATGCCGGACATTTTTGGTCTGAACGGCGGCCTTGGAATCGTATATATGTATACAGTCCGTCGTTGATATGTCGCGTATGTACACACTGCACAACGACGACGATCGATATTAAGTGTCCCACGCGTGTGTGTATAATGTATGTATATATATATATACCTATATATGAATAACTGCTATAAAAACGAGAGAAAAAAATTACCTATGCCCACTAGTGATGATACCCCGACAACACGCCAAACATTAGGATTTATGAGTATATATATTATAATCTGTACAGTGCTACACATCGTTGCCTCGAAATCATCTGAAAAACCATTTTCAGTTCCTCCCTCGGAGCCTTCGGGCACGCCCACGTCGAAAACACTTCGAGTCTAAAGCCTAGCGCAATATCAACGATACATACTAAACGATAAAAATGTTTTATACAATTAATATGAATTCAAGCTGAATTTTGGCGGATTAAGACTTCCTCGCTCACCCCCTCCCCCTATACTAACCTAGCCGGACCCGCCGAGCTATGATCGCGTCGTCAATGTTTTAATTTTACACGTAGGTACTTCCCGCGGCGCGGCGGGTAAAATCGCGCTTCGCAATCCAAATGTTTGGCGCACATAAAAGTACGATCGTCCGTACGACCGATATCGCATTGTATAATGCATTACCTACCTACATCGACAATCGCCAACGAGCTGTAATTTATAGTGCGTATTATATGTTATACGTATATAGGTATAACGTACATTATTTTACACGGCAGACTACTTTTGCGTCCCGAACGAATCGTTACGACATTATATTCTTATAATATACGCGATATCAATAAGTGGCGAACGTTTCGCGGGGGGAGGGTTTCCGAGACACCACTATAATACTGCCCACGGCCGGGGCCGTGACGTGTACACTTGCTGGCGAGTACGTTTATATATATAAATTATAATATATATGTATATATAATACGCGAGTGCGCGCGTTATTATACATTGATATCAAAAATATATTATAATACTGTGTATACAATCGTTTAATTGCGTCTGCCGCCGGTGCCCGACCACCGCGTATATGTGTACGCACGTAGGTCGTATTATATATATTATATATACGTATAGGCAATCGTAAATAACCGTTTGAACAAATGGGTTTCATATTAAAATACGTATATTATACGCAACGCAGACTTATAGCATGTACATGGTGTGTGTGTGTGTGTGTGTGTGCAGTATATATGTTTATGTTGGCGGCGGCGTTGGACGGGCTATTACATTATTATATTATATACGCGGCTGCAGCAGAAGCAGCAACGCGAGTTGAACGCTGACGACGAGAATCGCACTACACAAACACACGCGCCCATCGTATATATTTGTGTATAGTATAACGTTTATATACGTTGGCTGTGCGGCTTTTCTCGCGTCACATTTTCATTGTGAAGACTTAAGTCCGACAGTTCAGAAGACTATAGAAATGCAGTATACGCATATATTATAATACATTATAAATAAAGTAATTATCATTATTTAGGACCTAGTTATACACATCGAGGATGTAGATAAAATATATTTTATTGAATCACGACAGATATGATTTGTATATTATTATTATTATTATTAAGGCGTGCGTCGAACACGTACAGTATATTATTATTATTAATATACTATATAATATTATTATACATTATAACGTTTTGTAGTTGGTGATTTGTCAGGATAGAAAGCGAATAAGAAATAATAATCATTATCCAATTAATACACTTTTTTTTAGCTCTACGTCGTTTGTCAGTCAATTTGTCAATAATAATTGTTCGATTGATGTCGTTTTTCACGAGGAATATTTACTTTTTATTTTTAAAGTCCTAAAACGACAAAGCTAACATATATATAAGCATGTGGTTTTTACTCAGATTTTTTCTATTCGTAGTGCAAAATTAAAAATTTTTATTTAATTTATTGTTAATAGAGAATTCAAACTTTTTATACTTTGATTTCTTCCGATTTTTGTCATTAGAATAGTATTATATATTACTTAGTAGTTGGTGCGGTTATATGTTGAACACTGCCCAGGGTTCCTCCCTTCCGTAAATACACTGCACCCTGAATGTTGTCAGAACTAGGCTACGTGTTGCGGTCAATGCACACTTATTATTATAATACTATACACACTCACACATATAAGAAATTATATATTATTATACAATTAAAATATATGTTTACAGTTCAAACGCAGGTACAGAGTTTATAGTGTGTATTTCATACTGTGTGCATGTGTGTGTTAATCGGTTGGTGATTATAAAATATATAACGCAATTTTCATGTATATGTGTGTTTTACGATCGATCCACTTAAGTAAATAGATTATATTATTATTATGTATAATATGTTTATATACGCGCGGCGACGGTAATTAGCGAGAGAGTTCCAATAAAACAAATCGAAAAAGTAGCTACCGGTCCGAATATAGCTAGGATTGGCCAATATGTATATACACATAATATCCGGTATATATATATATATATTACGCACTCTAATATATACTATACTATAATATATGATATATATAAGACGAATACGACGACGATGGATGAGATGGAAACAGGTCTGCCACCGGGGGACCACACACGCGCCGCGGCCCGCGGGATAGGCGCTCCGACTTCGACTTGGACGACTTGTGGATGACGTCGGTAACGACTACGACCGAATTGACGATAGTATGTGTGTGTGTGTGTGTGTGTGTGTCTGTGTACGTACACCGCCGCCGCCGCACCGTTATACAGCACTGTGTGTTTGTGTACGTAAGGATAGATCGACAGCGGTGTTCGTGTGCGTTTTTTCGAAATACGGTTTCCCGCCAAAACCGGTTCGGGAACACCCAAAAAGCCACACGTACGTTCGACGGCGGGTGGATATTTTTTTCCCCGCCAAAAACTTTTTTCCTACGTTTTTTTTTCTACTTAGAAAATCATTCAATCGCCATTCGGTGGCCCTAATAACAACACACGCGAATTAGACTCTACCAGGGTTTTTTATTTAATTTTTTTTTTGTTTTAGATTCTGAAATTTTTTTTTCTTTATTCCCGAACGAGAATCACCTGTCTAATGAATTAGTGGACCGTCTGCGCTCTCGGAACTGAACGGGGAAAAAAAATATCCGAATCGCATTACCGTATATTTATTAGACACGTGCTGCCGTTTGTCTGCGCATACCGCATATTATTATAGGTATTAAACACACATATTATAGGTATTATTTCTATATCGTATTTGCTTAAGGGACATTTCCGAGTATTATTTATACGCATATTATTATTATATTATACACGTATCCGTAATAATAATTGTGACCAAAATTGCACCAAGGACGTCCGTTATTAATTATTTTAATGACCGAAATGATCGAGATAATCCATTGTGATGGGTGCGCGTGCAATGCGTTGTTTTTTTTATTTATTTTGTTTCGTTGTTTATTTTCTTACTGAAGTGTATTATGTACCTACAACTATGAACACATGAGTTTCGGTTACACATATTTATTTTAATACAGCCGATGCATATATTATGAAGTCTACAATTAGCGTGGATGACCCATATATCAAGATAACAATAATATTTTTGTTCAACTATAAATTAGGGTTGCTATATTTTATTTTGTGTAGGTTCATCTGCACATTGTGTCAAGATAATTATAAATCCCGTCAGTGACATACATACAAATTCCACGGGGGTATGTTTAAACACCTAAACGTTTCGTACAGGTACGTCATTGAATTTTCTAAAATATGTGTCTTAACATGTTATAACATACGAGTATACCCCTCAGTGTCTTAATTTGTAATCAAAAGTACGTAATAGAATGCAGTTTGTGTGAATAACTATTTACCTACCCAAAATCGTCAGTAACTGCAACGACTAAGTCCATGATTAGTGCTTACGTTTATACTATGATGGTGTGTAGTTAAACTATACAGTATTAAATATACAAACAACAATATACAAATACAATAAACATATTATTAAAATATTACAGTGTTAGATATTTTGTCATTATAACGGTTACTTAAATAGTTAAATGTTCGTTTTGTGTGTGCGATATGGTTAAACTAAAACTTATATAGAATATCTCGGCTGTTTAATTTGTAGTGTAGTATATATTATTATAATTCATAGTACAGTGTACAAGTATATTATAGTGATAAGTATATCTAGATGAGTTGTATAGAGGTACATAGAAATATAGATTGTGTGAGATATGGTATACTATATGTATATTATTAGAACATAAAACAGTAGGTACTGTGTAAAAGCATAAATGCACCTGTGTTTTTTTTTTTGGACAATATAATAATTGTTTAGTCAAACAAAATGAATTATTTTGATACTTTAATAAGTATTATTAGGTAAAATATCAAATCAAAAATAATTTAAAATATAACCTCTTTACCAGCTGCGAATCACCCGAGGGGCCACACGTTGTATTTCCAATTTGCCTAGACTTACAAAATTGTTCTCGTAACTGTTCGTGTGATCTTACAAGGCATTCCTGGGTATAGTATTTACTAAACCAATATATTTCTTTTTATCCGCTAACATAATGGATTCGAAGGGAAAAATACTGACGTGTTGAATTGCGTGTTTGAATTTCATTCGCTTTTAAACGGGCTTATAAATTATTTGTTATCTATTTGCACGCGATATACCATCGGATCTCGAAAATGTTGTCAAGTCTACACTAAGTACACCAGTTTTCGGTTGGGAAATAGGTATATGTGTAATAAATTTATCAACATGTATAATATGATTGTCTATAGCTCTCGATTATTAGATGTTCTTATTGCTTTATTTCTATTGTGTAATCGATAATTGATTATTCATATAATCGATTGTATATTATTAGTGATGATAAATATTACATGTGACGATAGCGTGAAAGTTATACGGTCGTGTGTTTAATGATGATAGTTCTCACCCTGTACTGTCGGTGTAGTTTATTATATTGATGGAAAACGTAATACACTATATCATTATTATCTATACAAAATCACACGGATCCGTCGAAATATTCTGATGTATCTGTATGTAATACATTGACCTCAACCTTGGTATATGCATACGATAAAGTACGGTGGCGGCTGGTCCGAAACGGTTTTGGACCATTAGTATAATGTGTGGTCGCACATTACACCCATAAAACACCTACCATATCTACCAACGCACAAACGGCCGGGTTACTATATATTATATTTTTTCGCAGTCGTCGTCGCAAAGGTGTAACCATGCCATATCGACAAGGGTATATTATTTTTGGCCACCACTTTTTGACACAATGCCAGTACAACCTACAGTGGCGGTTGACCGACCGTTCCCGACAGTGTAAATCGACTGCACCGAGAGTTGAGCAATTGGTAGTGTAAAACAAAAAAAAATCGAAACTGTTAATATTTTCAATTCGGCGGTATGTATACACGGCTATTTGCCAGCGAAGTTTAGATGTGCAGTTTGATCATGACAAATAATATAATAATGCATAAGCGTAAAACATACGACAATACGAGTAAAATAGGAACTTAATTACAATTATATACTTAATGCCAAGATGTTGAGGAATGAGGGAGATTCATGACTCGTCTTGAGAGGTAGTATTAAATTACAGAAATTTAATTTCCAGACATATTCTATGTTTTATAATTTAAAATGAAACCTAAAACATTAATTTTCTTTTGAAAGTTTCTGACATTCTTCTAAGACCACTACTAGTATTATTTATTAATTAAATTACATTTTATCACAAAAAATAAAATGCCTCAATTTAAAAACTCACCTGGATTTCTAAATTATATTAATATTTATAATATATTACCTTTCATTCCGATATAAAGTGCTAGATAAGCTCTCCGTAGCGCCACAACCGTGAAAATCTACATGCGTGTATTATACTGTAGGTAGATATAATATTAAACGTATAAAGACATGTACTGTATATACCCAGATTACAGGTCGTATCACATACGAAGTATAATAAAAAAATGATTTTACTACGTCAAAGGATCGTATTTTATACGCGTGTGAAGACCAGTCAAGCACGCGTGGCGCATCGCCGTACGCATATGGTATTCCAACATTATTATTAATATTATTATTTTTTTTAATTACCTTCTATTTACACGCGCGACCGTCAAATTCTTTTTGATGTGAAACCCTTTGACGAAAAAAAAAAACATTCAACTGCGGTTAACGACTATAGTGAGAGAGGTACAGTATAACAGTACAGTAATAATAATTATTATTACATCGTGCGTGCTCGAATTTGTTCCACTGTTAATGTATAATGTTATTATTATTATATTTTTATATATACATTATACACAGGTATATGATATGCTTATGCGACGGTTTATAAGTTAGTGACATTTTTTTTTAAATACATTGCGCTGAAATCAGATAATACGTAATACCTATGTATATTATTTATATATATTACATATTATTATAGTATAATATTGCACACATGTGGCATATTGTTAAAACTAAAAATAAGTATATCTATATCTATGTATTACAGTGGTTCTCAATCTTTTAAGGACCACGACCCAAATTTTCTTCCAAAAATTTATCGCGACCCCCATAGTTTTACATTTACAGAATCAAAAAAGTAATTTCAAGAAACAAATTTTTTCTATTTTATTACTTATTTACTACTTTATAATAATAATATACTTGTAATACCAAAAATACCCGTCGTAATAATGTCCGTATTAATTCTTATATTACCTACTCTATACTTCTATTATAGTTCTATAATTTATACAATTAAAAAAAACATATATTTCTAACACTCTGTATAATTAATAAAACTTCTAGCAACCCCCTCCCTCCCAAAAAAAAAAAATTGACTCTCGAGCCACAGTTTGAGAAACGCTGATGTATTATATATAAATATATATGTACATATGTTATAATAATTATTTAGTTGCAATATAATGTTATGTAATATAATGAATACATCCGAACTCCGAAGCAATGAGGTATTTATAATAGTGTGATGTTTTTAGAAGAAAATTGTGTGGTTTCTATAAAACAAAAGTTCTTACTTTGTATCTGCATTACTTTTGACTTAATGATTCGTGTTATAAATACACATTGAAACTACAGAAAGTAATATCCATACACATCAACCATTTTTACTATATAGCATTATTACCTGCATAAAAATACATGTGTTAAAATGTATATAAAATTATACATTCACTCGTAATTTCGTTAAAAATGATTTCGCCTATTAGAATTCGTACATTTCTAGAGAAAATAAATTTTAACAATTGAATTGACTATATTTTGAATTCAAATAAATATAATATGTCATACAAAACAGTTTAGTATAGATGTTACGTAAAAAAAACTTTAAACACGTAACTATACGAGCACTACCAGAAGGTCAATATTATCGTACAGACGTACGTATCGTGCATTCGTGCTAGCCTATCACTCTGGTGGGGAATAACTATATAGTGTGACTATAATACACCTGTATAAGATGTATTTGATTACTATACATACTAATGCCATTATTAAATCGAGACAGTAAGTTAAGATAAACTAGACTAGACTATACGAAAGTGGCTTATTCTTTCAATGTACTATAATATTGTCTTAAAGTTTGGAGATTGGTTTTAAAGTCTTCCTTAAGGTATATAAGTACTGTAATGTTTATACAGTTGTAAACACACTGAGCATTTGCATTAAAAAAAAGTCAGTCTATTCATTAATATGATTTTAAAAAAAATTCTCAGTTTGTAAGGTTTGTATTATTTCACATAATATTAATATTTCATAATAAAGTACCTACTATATATGTAGTGGCGTTTTCTAGAAAAATAAAACAGAGTAATGTTTTTGCGTAAAAATATCGCATCGGCGATTGATAGGTATACTAATGAAAGTTGTTGCGCAAAGTGATGATATATAGGTATATCGAGTAGAAAGCGTGTTTTAAAAAAAATTTATTTGTTCGCTTCAATGTCGTCACGGTCCTTAATAGGGATAGATACCTACATTGACTATATGCATGCAGCTGGTTAGGTAAAACAGAAAACTCGGCTGGTTTGGTTTTTACATTATTCATATTTTCGAGACGACCATGTATACGTGGAAAAGCTACTTATCATTGTCACACGTTACATATTATTTTCAACTTGACGACTAAAATAGAGCGGCGTTATTCAAACAGTCTCTATACAATTATTATTAAACAAATCACGAGGCGGCCGCTGCACGGCAGTGCCGACGTCTGAGAATTTTTGGATGGACGAATTCTTCATAATACATATAATATATGTGAGAAAGAAAGCGAGCAAAATGTGAATTGCATAATATAATGTATACCTACATGTTATAGATATTAATTATGTAGCCTTCATCGTGGTTAATGCATGGATCCTGTAGATATGAGAGTCTGAATCATAATCGCAGAAGTCATCCTAGTGAATAAATTTAGCACATGGACGTGATAAATTGTGGTGGATAAAAAAAAAAACAGTTTTCCTTGGCACTTATAATTACAATAATATAAAACAATAATGTCCAGTATAACTTGAATGGCGCACGCGAACAAGAAAAGACATTCGTGGTTGCTCAACTATTATAATGGTCGACCGAAACGTTCAGTTTAAACACTAACATAGCATGAGCATAGGACAGAGTGTGAGCACTAATATTTGAAAATTATTAATCAATACACGATATATTATATAATTCTGTGTGTACGGCAATAATTTCATCAGGAGCGCATGGGAGGTATATATATATAACTGAAAACCATAAATAATCAACAAAGGGCAGTGAACTGTCGCGGAGAATCGTCCAAAAATAAGAAAGGGGAAACCGCCGGAGTGCTCAACAATCACGCTTAGTGTTATAATGTTATGTGTACTTGCACGGTAATAGAAAAACGGCAAATTATCGAAAATGTCTTATAAAGATAATATTAGGTAAATATAATATGTATATATATATTATCCAAATATAATCGCGTTGATGGGCGGTCATCGTGTCTGCGTTACGAATCTATACATCGATGTCGGCATTATACCTATGCGGTAAACGTTATAATCGTCTTGTGGATTTTTCGACTGCGATGCGTACAATAGTCAATAATCATAATAATAATATACTATAATATAATAAGAATACAATATATAATATTACTGAAAGAGCGTAGTGTTTCGTTGTTATATTATATTATGATGTATTTGTAAAAGCAACAGGCCACCGTGGTTCAGGTGTCATATACAGGGTGATTCACCAAGAATGTTCAACCCTATTTTACCTTTAATAATGCATTTATTCAAATTGAAATTAATTCTTAGAATTACTGATTTCCAACTTAATTACAATATTTTCATATTATTGAGGTTTCTTTGAAATAGGTACTTAAAGTTTTCTGTAGTTATATGAATTTCTGTTTTTCGAATATGCTTTATATGGGTATATATTTTTTTATATTTTGATATACTCAATTTAAAATTTATAAGCTAAACGTTTCTAAAATCATTATTTAAAAATAGTTTTACAAAAAAATTTTTGGATCTAGTATTTATCATATACTTTGAACATTCTTAAATCTATAAATATCGATTGATAAAAGTTCAAATCGACATAGCCCCAATCCATTATGCTTGGTGCGAAACTTAAATTACTCAAAAACTAGGTATTGGTATGAATTTTCATTTTAACATGTCAACATTTTCATAAAAGTTATTCACTAAATACTTTACAGTAAAAAAGGAGTTCTTATTTGAAACGCAGGAGTTTGCATCTCATTCGCGGGGCATTCTTTAAACAGTGTTAAAAATCCCCGAAAGGGTTTACTAGTATATATTATTTAAAAATGTCAACAATCAGATTTTAAATAACTGCATTATTGAAGTAAAACGAATACATGTATATACCCTGTAAACATGATAATATATATTATAAATACGTCACGAGAAGATCAGCAACACACATACATTACAAACTCTCAAACACGTATTATAGTATATAGCTGATAGTATATACGCGCGCGGAGAGAAATAATGCGAAATATGTTTCCGAGGCGCTAATATATCTCGGGTTTCATAAATCAAAAAAAAAAAAAAATAATAATAATAATAATAAATAGTATTAAAAAAAAAAGAAAAAAATCCAACAATATATATATTTTATTTATATACATAATCGAGTGATAAAAACAAACATCGGACAAGGCAGAGGAATGCATATATGTGAGTGTGTGTGCACGCGCACTAGAAACAGAGATAGTCTGTGAGCACTGAGCAGGTATACGTCGCTGCGGATATAATACACAACAGTTACTATATAACTACTACCTACTACTACTACTACTACTACTTATAATACTACTACTATCACAGCTACTACTATACTTACTATTATACTACTAATATACACTACCGTCTACCCGTTATTATATATCGGCGGTCCGATCGTCGTGGAACGCACTCGCGGTTTTTAGATCATTTGAAAAGTGAAAGCCACCAGAGATGGCAATCGTAAAACGCTCGGAATTCCACTGCCGGTTTTTATAATATAGTATTGGTATAAAGCGCGCAGACGTGTGTGTGCGTGTGTATATTTCGCTCTTTCCGGAACGTCGATAACGTCGTCGTCGTATAGTCTTCTTCGGAGCAACCGACTCGGATCGTCACCGGCAAACAGTTTTTTTCGTTTTTTCCCCCATTCATTGTATTACCTTTCTTTTGATCGACGTCCCAAAACGACGACACGGCTCAGTGAAATCATATGTACCCTATAGTACATATGCTATTATAATCTAAGCCGCAAAAAACTTATTAGTTTCCCAAAACACAATTATATAATAATAATATCAAATTGCCCAGAAATTAGCCGCTGTAGGCTCAAATCCAAATCGTGGGTGGGAAGACTACCAGGGACAGTAGTAGTAACACGGGTTGATTGTCACCGTGTTAGTAACTCTGAAACTAGATGGTATTTATAATTGTTATATTGTGTACTGCATAAATTATCGCAGTGAGAAATAATCATTTTTTTATCTCAAGTTTGGGTTGATTGTAGTAGCTGCTGTACCTATACCAATGACTAGCTATATGACGAAAAAATGAATTTTTTTGTCAGCGAGTATTTTTTTTTGATTTTTTTTTTTTTAGTTCACAAAATATTTTCCATTTATATAATAATGTTTTAACTAATACTTTAATTATTAACTTGATAAATAACAACTTTATTAACGTATATTTAAACATGTGTTTGCGAACTGAAAAGTGATAACTAATTAAGTTAATTTAATATAAAATATTGTCGATTGCGGTTTGTGTGTTAAAATGTTTGAATATGACTTAAATTTGTTAAATTTTATTAACTTTTTTTTTTACTATTTATGAGTTTAATTCAATGTGATTTATCATTTGATTTTACCTGGGACAACTAACCAAATGATGATGTTACGATCAGCCTGGAAAATTTAAAAAATATATTTTTACTTAATAATAGTGCTTGGCTTTTTCTAGGTATGTTCTCAAGCAAGTCGGCATTTTGAATAATGAGACAAAAAAAAAGCACTCGAAAAAAAACAATTGACTTTTAAATAAGATTAAATAGTTAGAACTTATTGACAATTATTAACCTCGAACTCTTATAAAACGTTCAAATAATTTATAAAAATCTACCTTATCGATGACTGCATAAGCGGAAAAAATTATATAATACTAACATTATATATTATTATTAAAAACTCAACGGCGAAGTGGAAAAATCGACTAATGTTAGTGACCACTCGTAGATCCATCACAGCTCGTTCTTTCCGTCTGCAAGCAATATTATTGGTCGCGGTCGATTGAAAATTTTAACGAATTTGATTTCAACAGTGAAAAATAACCGACGCACAATATCGTCGTGGCCTATCCCTTTCAATAAGTCTCACATAGGCCGCTCCTATCGAATGTCACCTTATAGCCACTAAGCCACACCATTACATAATTATTGATACGCGCACACACAATAATCTAGCAGTGTGTATAATAATATACACAGACGTCGGACTGTACGCAGACTCACGAGAGCGTATATACAAACTATAAGAGCATAACATATAACTAAACCATATATCATCGTGATTCGCCGACACTTATACTGCGATGATGTTCAAGTGGCGCTCGGTCCCGATATCCACTCAACCAATTTGACACGTATATATAGGTGCATATTGTACGTATATTATAACGTGTGTAATAATTTAATTTAATAGGTTTTGTCTGGACGTGGGGGTCGTGCGCACAAGTCGTTTTTTAAGTCGCTTTATTAAGAGCTATCCGACTATAGTTGCTGTGTTCGATGAGTAGAGCTGTCCATACGCATACTATTATATTATATACTGAGCGCAATAGAATAATAACGACAATATTAATTATCATTTATCAATATATCAAATAAGATATTATGATAACATGTGTACGTTTCGATATTACTACTATTATGTATCGTCGCAGACCCGGTCGCCCGATGAAACGCAAACATTTCTGTGGTTAATAATTTATCGTACGTTTGCTTATTTTAATAAAATGTAATATAAACATGATACGTAAATATTATAACAATATACAGTTTTTCAAAACATCGTACTGAATTTTGCCTTTATTTAACTAAACGCGGTTAAACTAGACTTGAAATACCAATACTATTAATATTATATTGCGGTATGATATACTCGTACAAAAGTCACAGTATTACGTTTAAAATACAATAATTTTAAGAAACCAGACGAAAAAAAAAATAAGTTTTTGAGGGGAGGTGTTACGGGTAAGAATATAATCAACAGATATAATAATAATATAACGACATCTGGCACACGATGTAGTTTTTTCATTAAAATATTTATTAATATTTTATTATTACTAGGTACTATTATTACTAGTATAATAATAATATTGTATGCGATGCTGTTGTGCCAAAAAATTTACACGATTGGATGATGTGCTTGCAAGTCGAATATATAAATATATATCGTAATAAAAATTCACACTTGCGTAACGTCGGCCGATTCGAAATGTGTTAAAAGAGTACTCGCCGTATCCAAACAATATAAAATTGTTATTATTATCGCGCTTGTCGCCCTTGTGCGTATAAAGTATAGAGATATGACATAATATGTATTTAAACTTTAAACATCATGTACACACAGTGGAGTTTGTGTATTATAATACTATTATTATTATTTTATATTGTATTGGTTATTATTTTACTTATAATAAACGACGACTGTGTACGAAGATGACTGCAAAAATTCTCAGTAACCGACATAGTTGATTCAAAAATTATATATATATTGTATTATAATATATTTTATACACTTCCAAAGCGATTCTGCGAATTCAGCGTGTACCTATTAGCCGCCGTCTGTCAAAATGTTATGCCTCGGTGCTGTGACCGTTTTTATTTTCTGGTACTGTTTTTCTACATGGTATTATATAGGTATAGTGTATAAGTTTTCCGACCGTCTCCCACCACAGCCCATTTTGGTTTTCCGTCGGCGGCAAAGCATTCGCCACACAGAGGAGGCTGCTACTGCCGTCGCCGCCACTATATAACAGGAAGTGTGTCCAAACGACCGAGAATAGAGTATATATAATAATTTACCTCGCCGCCACTGCCACTGTCGGCACCACCACCGCCTCCAACGCGCGCTGTCGTCGCCGGGAGTCACGCACTCGCGGTTTTTCTCTTGTGTTTCGCTTGCTGCGCCAATCCACGCAAATGGACCACCAAAAAGAATCGAGAGAATATAATACTCGTGGTAAAAAATAAATATTAAAAAAAAAGTAATAAAAAATAAAACCTTCAGACAGCGGAACTGACGAATACGTGAGCGACCGATTAGACATGCTATTGAAGCGATTTAACTCCGTACAAAAAAAAAAAATAATAATAATAATAAAATGGAAAAACGTATATAGTATAATAAATATAAAAAAAGGGTTATTAAGACAAAGCAAAGAGTCCCATCCGGCAACGTACCTGGCCTGACCCAATTACCGATTTGTCACGGCCCTTGTCTTCGATTTCCGGTCTTGTTCGTTGGCGGTGTCGCGGGTTCCTTGACGTCCGGAGACCGAGGTGCATCGGATGTTTTCCGGTCAGAGTCGACTACATCATATTATTATATGAATGCGAGTGTCACGTGTATAGAAAATTCTTGTTATTACCCAAAACGGCGGAAGGATTCTCTTTTAATACGATAGGCGTCCATAAAAATTGGGTCAAAATTACGAGAAATACGCTTTTTAGTAATGACTTGTAAATGGGATTACAATGCGGTAATACTATAGTGATTATTATAATAAAATTTATTTTATATGTAGATATTTTTTACTCGTCAAAGTGAACCTCCTCTGTTGCTCATTCCACTTCAACACCGTAATCTCTCGAATACGACTTGATTATCTGATTATGGTCGGTTTAACGAATTCGTGTAGCGAACATAAATCGTAAAAAGTAATAATAATATTGTCTGTTATAGTTATAGTGCAATATATCGTACATGTATGTATATTTTATTATATTAACAATACATGTTTAAGGTTTGTGTAATATGGACTGACGACACTTTGATTTCCAATGAAATATTAAAACGTTGTTCATGAATTTGTCAGTATACATACATTCGTGCGTGTTTCTATTGTGTTAAGACATTTTCACTAAATTTATTTTTGACAATTCGAGTGCGCGAACACGATCGGTTTTTATCGTAAATATAGAAAAGTATATCATATCGCTTATTTCCTTTTTGTAAAAGACAATAATGTCATACGTGCACGGTTTACCGCTTAGGAATATATATGTTTTATTATTATTCAATATTTAGCACACAAAATACGATAATATTGCTAAATAGTATGCCAAACACGTAAAACGGTTGGCATTTAAGGTATGTGATATACCTACCTTATGTATGGTATGTGTGTATACAATTGTATTATATTATTATAGATTATAATAAGTGTCTGTTATATGTGCGTGCATACTGTAAACATTGTTCAAATCTTATACAGATTGCACAGAATATATCACAGAGGACAATTTTATTCTTGTTATAATTGTGTCGGATTTCAAAAAATATATAATATTTGATATCACACAAAACGATATCGACAAAGTGCGATTATATGTTTACAGCAATCGCCAATCGGTCGGTATACATAAACGTATACCGACGTATCGTATTATAACATTATATGTATATATATATATATATATATATATATATATATATATATAATAAGTGCCTACTAATATAATATAATATATAATAATATTTTGACATTTTGATACTTATTCAGTGACGTAAATGTGTTTAAGTGATTTACTAGCTTTAAACGTTTATAATTTATTTTCAGCGAACGAACTATATTAAGTATATTGTCGACAAGTCAACAATTAATTTGTTAAACGTGTGAAAAAAATTTGTCGAATCGAAATGATTATAATACATCGCGTCGAACGAACATGACACTCCGGTCGCGGTATGACGACGGCGGCGACAACTACAACTAATATTATTTTACGCATATACAGGTAAGTGGTTATTGGTATATAATAACTATGTTATATACGTTTTATACGTATTTATGTAATATAGATACATTATATTATTATATATACAGTATCTGTAGTATAGGTATACCGTGTGGGTATTATTTCCGTTTGACTACAGACAATAGACTCGTTTGGTGGCCGTTTTAGACACGGTGAGCATTATTTTATAGCATTGGATGGTAGCAGCGGCACTGTGCACGGCGTAATATTCGGTGTTGTATGACTGAAAATTTAATTTCCTCCCGAGTCGGCTTTAATCAGACGGCCAGGCGGGACGGACGGAGAGAGAGACGACTGCCGCCGCTGCCGCCGTGTAATCTAGACGATTGTGTTGTATTAGCACACCACTCAAACGCCGTAGGTAACTAATCGATGAAAACGTCTAATAGGGAATAAGTCGGACAAAAAATTACAGGTTACAGCGACCGTAATTGCACGATTTCGTCTACCCACTTGTGGGGTAGTGGCGGCGGCGGCGGCGGCTGTGACTGCTGCTGCCGTATTGTTGCTGCCATATAGCTGCCGGTTAGCCCGTTATAACAACCTGTCCCTTCGCGCGCGGTATCGGGTTTCTAAAACACAATCGACTAATATTTTTTTTTTTTTTACTTCTGGTGGCATACCCTCCGAAAAAAAAATATAAACACTATTATTGCGCTCGTACTGCAGTCGCCGCCGTCACACGGCTAACCGACCTTATTTAAACGTGTGTGGTCATATACAACAACAGCACCAGCAGGAGCAGTTCGTGCCGAATTTAATTTCTCCTCGTACGATTTTTTTCCCTTCTCGACACAACTATTATGTATACAAATATTATGTACATATAGGTACATATTTTTTTATACATACCTACGTGAAGGTATATATACTAATAGATCGCACGCATGTTTGTGTGTGTGTGTTTGTCTTTGTGTCTACTCACGGGCCCGACAAGGCCAAAAGGATTGAATATCTAGGTACCATATGTTTCCCCGCGCGAGGCCGGCAGGGTTAGGTTGGGTTCCGGTTCAACAGAGAGCAGAAGATTTTACCACGGCGGAACGTACGTGTTTAACGTCCAAGTCGCATATTTGTCATTATTACACGACCATACGTGAGTATAATATTATTATTATATTATATTATAGTAGGCATAGTAGACACATAAGTACGCATTACCTTCGATTAAAAATTGATATGGCGTCATGTATAAAATAACACGGAACTCGGCAAATTCATGCATGTTCATACGTGTAATATAGATAGAAATCCCTGTAATATGTATTTATGTATATAATAATTTAACGTACACACTGAAACCCTACTACAGCTATTATCAGTTAATCACGACAAAATGGGAATTTATGAGAAAAAGATTTTTTCCGTTTTCTTTTTTTGTTCTACCTGCTTTTTCATTATTGACTTGTACGTTTCATTAATCGATTTCCACGCAAACCGTGTTATATTTTTAATGGGGCTTGCAGTCATCCCTCCCCCACCACCAATTTAGGTAACAGTTTATCATCAGAGAATATTATATACCGTTATATAGGTAATATTCGAAACTCGATGAGTCTGTTCGTCGTTGCCGCCGCCGCAGAGGTAACATAATCATTCGGACTTTGCCGGTTAAGTCTTAACTGCGGCCGAGTCGATCTTGCATAACGTGAATGTGTTACGACGACGAGTAACGTCGCGGCCGACAGTAATAATGTTACCTATATAGCTGTTAAGCCGTGTATATACGCGTGCATGTATAGGGTATACTTATGTATATATATATATATATATAGCGTGTTACCGTGGGAAAAATGTGTGCAACGGTTTACTGTTTCAGTTCTATTTCGATTCGACCTAAACCGCCGTCGTGTCTTCGCAGCCGCCGCGATACCTGCGCAGCGTAGCCTGCACGCGTTTCTCTGGTGGGGATACAGAAACAAAACGTCGTATTTCGTTTCCAGGCCGCGCTGGTTTTTTATTATTTTTTTCTTCCTTTTATCTGTCCGTTGTCGTTGTTTTCAGAACGATAATTAATTACCCGTACCTCCGTTGTCGTTTCGACGAATAAATCGATTCACACGGGGAAATCGACAATATTATATTATATTATATTACTATTATTTATAAGCGTCACAATAGTATGATACTTTGTTTTTTATTTTTCTCGTTTCCGTTTCGAACCCGCGGCCGGTAACCACCATTACGTGTATTTTTATACTCGTACCTACCTACCTACTAATAACCATCATATACAATGATAACACTTTCCCGGGGCCGCCGAGCCATAATATTTTATACGACTTGTAGTGTATTCAAAGAAAAATAATCACCGCACCGTGTGGCACGTATTTTGACTTTTATTTTATATTTATTTTTTTATCATCACTCGTCTTCACTTTTTCAGTCGCCGAAAGCGATTTTTTACTATGTTTTGTTTCCGGATGAGTATAATGACCCGTTATGCAAAAGCAATATTATCTATTCATGTGTTCTAGGAACGCATTAGATAAGCTAAGTAAACTCGTCGGCTTATGATAGATCAATTTATAAAAAAATATCGTTCGGGGATACAGTTATATTGTGTATAATACTTTTATATAATATGTAAAATAAACAACATTGTGCACCCGTATTAAAAAACATCATGTGAATAATATGATAACATATTTTCTTTAATTCTTACATGCATATTTTGCAATGGTCACTTGGAATAGGTAACACGTATAAAATAAGTTTAAATAAATTTCATGCGATTTATGTACATGGAATTCAATGTCTAAGTATGTAATTTAAAAATTGTTTGTATCATCATTTAAACCACACGGTAATGCATTTACCAATTTAATTATAATTGTATGCTTCTGTGCGTAAGTAAAAGGTACGCACATATTGATAATATTATCATATATTATTAATTTCAGTATGGGTTTGGCTTATAAATAATAATATGGAGTTACAATGATGCTACTTTTTTAGGTTCTGAGCGTGTCATTAATGTGTTGACATAGTATTATGTAATTTTTTTTTAAACCATAAACCTCGAAATTTCTTTTGTTTTGAAATTTATAAAAAAATATCTATTTGTATTTAAAATTTGAAAATTGAATATAAAATTGCATGACTATATGTCTATATATATATTAATAATAAAAAATACTGGAAAGTACATTCTTTTTTTATGAACGTTTGAAGTGAAATTTTTACGACATTGGATATTCGCCTATAATAAATTACTATTTCTCCTCACATGGTTTATGATATATTGTTGTAATTCAAAAATTAATAACCGTAGATACGTACTTGATGTATTTTAAATAATTAGTTGATCATTAAAATATAGGAAAATACAACTAATTAAGCTTTAAGTTACTCAGTCACTTTATAAACAACGTAATTAGTTAAGTTAGTTTAATTTTAACTGTGTTCCCTAAAGCAGAATCAGGGTGACCATCGTTAAGAAAATAATTCATAGGATACTCACAAAATGATTACTTATTATATTATTAAATATCAAATCCTCAAATCAAGCTATAAAACCATAAGTAAATGTCTATCAATTAAAGAATAATTATTTCTCTGCCATGACAAAATAAATGTGTAATATTTGCGAGTCTTGTGTGGTGAATGTATTATAATATTATGCATTAAATGGATTGGACGTAAATATTTATTTTACATTGAAATTTCACTAAAGATAGAATCTAAATTTCGTATGCACTAAAGTACGTGAAAAAAATACGAAATTAGTCTTTGAATAAAGTATGTGAACTACATCAGTGAATTATTGAGATAAAAACAACTCATGACTAACCAAAGAAAGTGTTAACTTGTCGGGGTAGTAACAGTAAATTTGTACCTAATCAAAGTTTTTGACAAAACTGATTACTATTATTAATAAGCTGTGGTTCAAAAAAAAATAACAAAATTTAAAGTTCAAAATATTTTCAATTTTGACTGTTTTTGAGTTATTGTTTTCCATAAATGTTGTTAAAAAATTATATCTTGTCAAAAGTTAAACGTATATGAATCTACAATGATTTTTATGATTATTTGAATTATAAAATCATAAATATTAGTACACCTCTTGAAGTTGACTTGAAGGCTAAAACTTTTGGTACAGTTTGTTATTAGTCTTGATAAAGGAGTAGCCGGTATCTATTATAAAAATGTATAATAAATCGTATTATTGTAATACGTATTATCGTTATATAAGTAAATCACGAATAAAACATAAAACACTCGTCAAGTTTATAGATTAGATTAGATTATAAAAAATAAACGATATATTAATGGTAAAACACAAATTATTATATATTAAATAAATCCAATTATTGTCGTGCACGTGTTATAGCAGTTTTTACAATACCCTATGACAACATTTACTTTGGTGGCAGACGAGTCAACGTCGTCGTCCACTCGGCCAAGGAGATCGTGGCCAACACGCGGAAGATCCATCGTAACCTAGAATATCCAGATTCGGTTATTTCTTGCTTCCGTCTAGTCGGGCAAGCGATTCGTCAGTCGATGCATTTGAAGCTTTTACGGGAAAAACAAAACTGCAACACTGCAGAGGGTCGGCCGTCGATGGACGTGAACGCGTCGTCCGACAAACGGGCCGAAGCGTTCCGTCTGGCAAAGTCAACGTGCTCCGGAATTGATTCGCAGTATACCGCGGGCGCATCGAGCAGGTGCCCCCGAGGCACATCGACGAATACGACTCCGTGCGCTGCGGTACTTTCCGTGCCAGGTGGCCAAGTGCCAGTGGTACGGTATGTATCTCGGACAGCTGTACTTACACGTGTGCAACGTGCATCTCGACGTTTAGACTTCGGTGGGTAACGATAAATGATAATGTTATCACGTCAAAACGACGTTACCCCATATAACTGTACAGTGTAACAGACACCCACTAAAACGCGTTATATTAATATTATTTGAACGAAAAATAGTTTGCATATTTTGAACTTTTCGCATTTTATTTTTACCTAAAATTACCAGGCAGAGTGGTGCCTATTTTTAATTGTCTGTTCATATTGTGTCTTGAAAAAACCGCATGAAATATACAACTCCGGATGTGTGTGCAAGACATAATATTATAATATAATATTATACTCAAATCAGTGGCATATTTAGGATTTTGTCCAGGGGGGGCATATCCGTTGGAAAATCGGAAAACATAATTTCCTCGACGGGGGGGGGGGGTTCACTTACCAACATTATTAAACTTACTAGTAAAAAAAAATACTAAGGGAATCTATCCCCCATATCCGTAAATACGCCACTGACTCAAATATAGTAATATACTATAATGTACTATGTGTACATACTCACTTATAGACATGTGACATCAAAAACAATCGTCATCAACGTCTACTCTACGTTATTTTAATATTTTGTTTAATTACTTATATAGCTCTGAAAATATTATGCGATGTATAGTATTATTTTAAGTGAAATACCACGCTGTAATCAAATATTTAGAGCATGATGGTAATTAATAAATGCGATTTCAACCGATAATCATTTTTGTAACACGTGAACACTGAACAACACACTGTACCAAAAACAACAATGTCATATTATTTATTTACAAGCGTTTAGTAAGTACAATTACATATTATGAATATAATGAACTAATGACAATGATAATAATCGAATATATATATATATAATATAATATGATCTACGATATAAATATTAAGAAGGAAAACTAAAAATTACAATTATTACATAGTTACGTACTTCAGTGAATTAAAGTCTAAATTCAAAGTTTGTGGTCGTACGTGTATGTAGGCCCCACGAGTTCAATTAATAATCGGATAAGTAATTGTATAATATAATATGATAAAAAATAATGAATTATTTTACCACATCAGTTAATGTATAGTACACATGGTTTACGAGTTGACTTAATAATTGAGTTAACTAGGTTACTTTTTTTTAAAGATCACATTAAAATATCGAGATCACAATATTAAATATTTACATTTTAAAATACCCATCATAATAATTATTATTACTGGGTTTGCGAGGTTTTTTCTATTTATTTATTTATTTTATTTTATTATTTTTTTTTTTTATAGATTATGTACTCTAAACTTAAAGTTATTTGTGTATTATTTATATTATATTATCGTCCATGCCGACTAGAGCGTTATCTATGTATTTTTAATTCTAACCTTGGGTGCAATAGTCTACGATATTCAATATTATATATTATAAGCGCGTCGGAAACAGATAATGTATTATACACACACACACACACACATATATATATACCTATATATAATTAATTCGGTATGCATAATAATATAATAATGTCGTATTATAAAGATATCAGATACTGCAGCTGGGAAAACACATATGTAATATAGGTACGATAGTAGTGTTTTCTTTATATTTATATATATGTAATATGTATACGTACTATATTATAATATTATACTATTGTATAGTGTGGATGATAACTTGTGACGTAAGAAGAGCTATAAATTATACATATAAGTAAAGTATAATACGACCCGAGTACACTGCAGTCACGACACCACGTCGGGACGTTTTCGGACTTACTTCTAATTATTTTATAGGATTACGTATAATATTATTTTTGTTTTTACTTAAGTTATGTACCTACTTATAACAACAAGAAAAATATCAAAAATATTGCAAATTCTGTACACGAAACAATGTTTTAAGTTTATCGTGAAAATTTGCAGTCCAAAACATATATAAATAACCATTTTAATTAGAAATTACTATATTAAATTATAATAGTCAGATCGAACTTTATTTCTAAGTAAAGTATAAAATATATGAAGTAAGTTTATCGTGACATCGTAAGGTAAAATATAAGTTATTTTATACAAAATTATATTTTGAACACGCTATTCCACAAGTCAATCGTTATAAGATGTTTTGAATAATTATTTATACCTGATTTAAGCTTTAAAGTAGGTAGGTACCTAAATTATATAATATATTTTTTATTTCTTGCAAAAACGCTTAATTGCTTAAATATACTGAACGTTTGATTAAAACTCCCTTTATAGAAAAAAATCACTACGTTTGTTATTATTATAATATTATAAATTACAGTGTATGAGACGATCCCCGCGGAAGCATATCGTATGCACACACTCACACACACACAGTATACACACGATTTTGTTGCCGAACGCGTTTAACTCATTTGCGTGTTACACTAATCATCGAACCTCGCCCGATAGCATCAAAATTATATCCACGTGGCGTACATTACAGTGTATAATATATACATATAATATATATATATATATATACATACATATGTGTGTATAATTTATATAGCGTTATTATGCATACGTTTTTATAAATATATTATGGCTATTATGCACACGCATATTATTATATGATTATGATATACATTGGGATTGCCATCGACAACGAATATTCGGTTTGGTTCGTCAACCAACCCGATCGTTTTCGTATTAATGCCGAATAAAGCGACGATTACAATGTGCACAATGTGCATGTTACGATATTATAAGAAGTATGAAGGTAGTAGTAGTACACAGTAGTGGTAATAAGACATTATTACCGACGACGTTATAACACGGTGAAGTGATGCAAAGAAACGGAAGCAATGGTATTTCGCTTATTAAAACGTGCGACGCCCGTATTAACCGTTGATAATATTATGTAGATGTAATATTATGTCGTATTATTATTACAGTTTAATCTATGACTTTCGTCGTTCTCATTGTAATTTACCGTATTATTCGTTTTTAACTCGTTGCACGATTTGGATTTTTTTTTTATTATTATTGGCCTAGTTTTACATTAGAGAATCGTTATATATCGCAAACCGTAATTAAAAACACTACGATCAATCGACGACAACATAAAAATAAATTAAATTTTTTATGAGATTATAAAAAAAAAATGCATACCGGACATCGCCATGATATCGCTGTATGTGTATAATATTTATACCACAAAATATTTGTATATAAGAATAATATGATATATATATATATATATATAGTTGTGAAAAACATATATATATATATACTAAATAATATTGGTAGTATACATAGCTGAAATCACTATATCAAGTATATCAGTAGCACATGATATAGACAAATGGCTGGTGTGAGATATTGGTGCTTTTTTGCTTACCAACTCAACATTTATATCATTATTCATTGAGTTTAACTAACAGTTTTATACCGAGCTAATATTTCATTACATTGCAATTATAAAATAATTAATTTTATTATACCTACTAGGTTTTTAATCTACTATATTAGTACCTATATATTTATATAATTTATAAATATTATTTTTTAGTCGATAGTGTAGGACTGGAGGAATAGGTTCGTGGTATAAATAGAATATAATAAATCTAAATATTTTAAAAATATTATTGTGTACATAAAGTTTAATAATAAACTTAATAACTTTTTTATATATAAAAAATTTTCAAGTACCGACGAATATTATTTTTGAATTACAACAAAATTGTTATTCGTTGTTTAAATATCTAATTTAGTTTTAATGACAACTTTAAGACACATTATATTACATTTTACAGCTTTTCGAATGAGTGAAAATATTTTTACGAACATGAATATAAATTAAAACAAAAAAAAAAAAAAATAGAAACTTTAAAATTTTTAAAAATAGCTTAAAAAGAATTAACATTCTTAATATTATATTTTTTACAGTGTATAAAAAATGTTTATAAATATTTTAAATCTGTATCTATATATAATTATATACAGTTATTTATTTTTGAATTACAACAAAAAACAAAATCAATTTTGTAGATAAGAGGATTTCTGTGAAAATTCTGGTTTACTTATTTTTTTCTGTTTTCCCCAGTTATTTTGAAAATGCCCAGAATTTTTTACTCTTAACTTCCCCCATCTAAAGTTAAAAATTCAACCTGAAAAACACATCATTGTAAAATCTATTCGCATTTATCGCTCCGCTCAGAGTCTAAAATATATTTAACACAAGCGTAACTATGAACCATTTTAAAGAAAATGTGTTCTTGTTAATCAATATAAGAAATTTTCAAAATGACATAATGATTAAACAAAATTGAATAAGCAATTAGGTGGTCGTATGCCAGAAGAGGATAGAATGTTTAAGCAAGACTTTTTATCATATTATTGACGAGATGGCAACCTATTGTGAGGACCTACCTTTAATATATAATACTTTTAATTTTGTTTTTTAATGCTTAATATTAATACAATAACTGGTACTATATACACGAAATTAAGTCATTAGACCATTTAAACGAAACAGAAAACAATTTTCAGTGTATTTGTTTACGTGTTATTTATTATAATACTTAATATTTATCATTAAATTCGATTTATAACTGGGGTTCTTTACATATTTCTGGAGATTCGTAATGATTTTAATACTATTTAAACCTCACGCTATATTGATGGATTTTATATAATATTAGACAAGATTGGGTATGATGATAATACATCTTAATTCAATTATGTTATATTAGTAGGATATTATATGTATTTCAAAAAAAAAAATTTGAATCAAATGATCTTAACATTTCTCAGAATTAAAAATATGTGATACTGTCGTGGAAAATAAATATGATAATGTTTTCCACGATTTTTCTACAACACGATATCGTAGTGATGTGGAAAGGCATTTCATCGGTTAGTTTTCATTTCTACGGCAATGTTTA
This sequence comes from Aphis craccivora, assembly GCA_009835225.1. Lineage (NCBI taxonomy): Eukaryota > Metazoa > Arthropoda > Insecta > Hemiptera > Aphididae > Aphis > Aphis craccivora. Next base: position 996 of record VUJU01002143.1, on the reverse strand, counting down.
CTATACAGAGTAGGCCACCGTAATGTTTCCAGTTTTCCCTGATAGCTGTATGAGAATTGGGCTTCCTGTATTATTAATTTTTGGCTATGTCATAGAATTTAATAGGATTTCCGTCACCGTCGTATATGGTCAAAGAATATCACTCGAGAACCCGCCGAAGCCGTTACCCCTGTTCCGCTCCAGTGAAGAATAAAATCAGAGAAAACATAAAACGATTCAAACTATATTACAACGATAAAATGTGTATAAAAACATAATTTTAACAGTTGTGGTAATACACGTATATTTAGAGGATTATCGACTGAATTCTATAAAGTATTGTAAATTTAACAGTAAAAGCTGATATCGGTTATGAAATATTTGTAATATCTTAATAATTACTATGAGATTATCGTTGTAATATGAAACATTTACATCGGTAAGTACCGCGTAACGCTTATTCGGTAGACCCATTCGCGTATGAATGTGCGTACGTGTACGTATTTGTTTTGAACGAATAACTGCGCCGTGTGTGACAAAAAAAATGAAATAATAATAAAAACGGATACTTTAATAATCTAAACGCTCCCCCTTGTGGCCTTGCTGCTATTATAATAATATTAATACGTATGTGTTGCACACGAAATTTTACGTTCTTATAACTGCGCCGCGAAGACGCGTATACGGATTAACGCGCGCGTCTGCCCCCCATCGGAGACGTTTGAGGGAGGAGAGGGTGGTGTTGATTTTTTTTTTTATTATTATTCTCTTAACGCCGTCGATTTGTCGGCGACGGTGGGAAACGTCGCGGTATATTTATAAAAAATAACAACAATAATGGAATAGTATATATTTTTATGTATACATATAGGTACACCTACCGCGCGCTCAGTGCAGGTATTATATACGCGGGGCTGGAGACTCAAAGCACGGAGAGTTCGTCGTCATAATAATGTGTATAAAGAGGCGGAAACGTTCGAGTGCGTTTAATAATGATAAAGAAATAATAATAAGAAA
>VUJU01002142.1:0-41964 GCA_009835225.1 Aphis craccivora | reverse complement strand
TATTATACCTAAAATTTCACTGGACTCAATTGGTATATACCCTAAAACAACCCGAGACTCAATTCGTCAAAAAAGGTTATACTGGGACTCAGTTCGTATGCAGCCTAAGTACTTATATATACTCATTATAGATGTGTACCTATAGTCTTACAAAATGGATCACTTTCTCTATATATATAATACTCGCCACGAAGTGTATATTATGATTGTATAATCAATTAAATCGTATTATATATATATACACGACACATTTTTTACTTAACGTGTTCAGTATATAAATATACGTATAATAATATATAGGTACATCATACACTGTCGATTTTAAAAAGTAATTAAATTTGGTTTTTTTCTGTGCCGTTATATTGCATTATATTACAATAATAATTCGAAAAAAGCAAACATTTTTATTTGTATACGGATGTCCTTTTTTGCCAGGACCTTTATATATTATAATATTTTAGCTACCCAATAATAATTGGATTCAAATCAAAGCACGAGTTCGTATGTATACAATAATATACATTTTTTTTCGCCACCGGCAATTGTTGGGGTCGATCGGTTTTTTATTGTACACATATTTTGTGCCTTATTAAATCGTGTGTTTCCCCTCCAGCCGTGTGCGTTAAAACGATCGTCCGGGTTCCGGGAGCGTGCAGCGCCGTAATAATAATAATAATAATACACACACACACACACACATAAATAATAATGTATACTATATAGAGGGCACTGTCATGGCGTCGGGGGGCGCGGTCCTCCGCCTGTCGTGGTTCCGCCTATTTTCCGCTCGTCATATATTACGCGGTTCTCTCCTGTGTTATATTATATACATATTATTATATATTTGTATAGGTATACATATATAGTGCCGCATAACGCTACTGTTTACTCATTAACGACTATATATTCATATCCATTATAATATGTGTATATATTATTGTACATAGGTTATAGGTATAGCTGCTTCCGATTTAAGGATATGCGCAGAATACACATGACGTATACCTACCTAAACGATTTTCTTGCTCCTATAGTCGCTGCAGAACTCGCGCGACGCTATATAAGTATACATTATATAATATACTTGGACGACGGTTTCAGGAAAATCGCAATTATATCTATACTTACAGAGGAGTAGAGGACCAAATCATATCATCATATTATATTATTATAGGTACATCGTTTATTGTTTGTAGGTATAGATACGTTTACTGTTTTCATATTTTTTGTTTATTTCGTATATTATAACCACGTAGATATTATTATACATCACATTTTACAGAAAAAAAAAATAATTATAATTATACAGACGTTTAGTAATTTTTACAAGGTATAATTACAGCACATTTTATAAGTATGCGTAACATTAAATGGGGTCGTGCAAAAGACAAAAGACATTTCCACATAATATATATAAACAGGCAACAGCATACCGATATATACACAATATACATATTTAATATATATTTATGTATACATATTCGGACCTATTTAAATTTAAAACAATGGAATTAATATAAGAATAACTCGTTGCAAGTTATAATGCGCGAGTGTGTGTAATATAATGTTTATGTTTATTATGTCAGATGCGGATATAATAATTTATAATATATTATAAGGGAGAGATAAACAAACATAAATTGTAACATACATTTCGACACACTTCTATATGATATACCATATACCAATGTATCATATAATATATATATATATATATATTATATGTACAATATACCTATATTATTTTGGTAATTTAATTTTAGACAATATTATTAATATAAATTATAAATAAAAAGAAACGACATAATCCTTTGCTGATGATGATAATTTAAATCAATCAATGTCTATATAATATAATATATATAAGCGTATTATATTGTAATTATAAATAAATTATACCAACGTTGAAATAAATATGCATATTGCAACATAGGTAATAGGTATATATATATATAGCCATTATAGGTATATAGGACATTGACATGGTTTTCTTAGCTTTTAACATGATTCGTTTCATAATTATATTAATTACACAACAGTTTATACATTGCAAATAATTTAAAATTAAACTTTGACTTAGTATAAAGATACATATATAGGTACATATGAGACTATAATAATAGGATAGTTGATGAAATGTTTTACATTCATTTCAATTCAACCATCTTATATATAGTGATTGTAAATTTACACAAAAACTGTTTAATAAACATTTCAGGTAGGTATTAGATATATTATTAGGTTTATTCAACAGTCTATTTTCTTTGTATAATATTAAAGCCTACTTACAAAACTCTTAACCATATAATAATATACAACTAAGAATGGTATTTATAGTGCTTTAAAACTTGAGGTTTATACATAAGTATACATATTTTATATATACTTGCAACTTATTAATAAATAAATGGATACAATTATTTTATGTACCTACAAAAAAAAATATCAAAGTGAAACTATCACGGATCAATCAAATAGTATACATATATTCTTATAAATTTATAAGAGGCTGAATTTGGTAAACAAATTCACACTATTTTATATCAAATAATATCGCCTTATTCAAATGAGGCTATATATTATATTTTATCCTACAGAGTAGTACAGAACATTGAAGTACCTATGTATGATATATTATGTCATCTATACAAAAAAAAAAAAAATTATTGCGATTCACAATAACTTTAAAAAAGTTTCAAAGTACTTTACACATCGATAAGTATATACGTGACTTGGAGGTAGGACGTTCAAATTATAAAACGAAAAAGAATACTAAGACATATAGCACAAATAATATTTAATTGACTTAGAGAGTCCAAGATAAAATTAAATAAAAAATGTGTACATGTGCTTATTATATACGTAACGGGCTTAATATATATATATATATAGTTATCCTACGCTTTTAATATAAAATAATTTTTTCTAATATCTCACTATATAATTGCATTTTCTCAAATATTTCATGCTTAAAATTGTCTATATATTTAAATACAAGCATAGTTTTCCTATGTAGGTGTGTGTGTATATATATCATCAAAAATATACATATTCACCCGAAAAAATTCGTATTGATGAAACAAAACAATATGAAGTTTTTTTTTTTTTTTTTTGAAAGTCTACACTAAGTATAATACTCGTATATTAATAAGATAGGTAATAATGTAACGGGCCACAGCTCACCATGCACGTCCTTGAATGGATAAATAGGACATATTTTGCTGTTGGTGATGATGCTGGCTGACGTTCTGTCTTGGGTATGGCATCGCGGTGTTGGTCAGCAATTGGTGTTGCGGCGGTTGGTGCTGTTGCTGGTGGTGCCCGACGTTGGGCGACCCGTGATGGTGATGGTGACCGTGGTGATGGGGGTGGACGGGGACGGGGACGTGGCCACCGTGATGCATAGCGGGACTGTGGCCGTTGCAATTATTGCCACCGGGCGGAGGCTGTTGGCCGGACGCGTCTGACGTACCCGAACACGGTTTGCCGTCTTTCACTAAAACGGGCACAGCGACACGTCGTGGTGAACTCTGAGCCTGTAAATAAGAGTAAACCCAATAAGACTTAACTTACGATAGGTACTTTATCTAATCGGTTTTTTTTTTTTAAACGAATTTTACTTATACATAAGAATAATTATAAAGGATAAGCACCGAAGCACCCTCAAGTACAAGTACCGTTATAGTATACTGCTACTGCTATTATAAGTAATGAATTATTTTAAATTAAAATGGGTATTTTTTTCAAATACTTTTTGCTGTTTAAACAAAACACTATCTTACAGTGTTCTTTGCTAAATCAATATTTTATTTTTTAAGTATAAATTACACACAGTTATCTTTTAAAATATCTTACCTGATTTTGGGCATTTTGTTCGGCCATAGCTTTTTCTTTGGCTTGACGTTTACACTTGTATCTATGATTCTGGAACCATATTTTCACCTGTAAAAAACACAACCTTTAACCATATACTTATTTATATATGTACAAAAAATAACATAATATTTATATATATTATTCTAGATGACTACAGACTGTTAATCGTAGTATTCGAAAGACATACAAATTACTGTCATAATTATAGGTACTATAATACTCTTCTTTACAACACGATCGGTTGTAAAAAATAAAACAATTTTAAATCACCTATACAATTGTTCGTGCATGTTGCATATGTATTATAAATAGGGTAATTTATGCGCACTCGATCGTGTACCTACATTATCGCGTTATCGGCTGTCGTGGATTGTGGTTTCAATTAATGTCACACACATATATATATATATATATATACGTATATTGACTGGGTCAGATGTATGTATATAATTGTTATTATCGCAATATTACATTGTCAAAGGCGAAATGGAAAGTATATAAATAGAAACGAATCCAACTGAGCATTTATATATAAGTTGCTGTTGAAAGTCAAAAGATGACCAACATTAATATTGACAGTGAATGGGAACGAAGTGGAAATAAAGTTGAAGAGGTGTTTTTAAAAGTGCTCGCGAACCGAGTGCACTCTACGTGGCTTTTGGATAACGGTTTAAAGACTAACTCTTTTGACCGAACGAACGGGATTCGCCGCCGCCGTGCATACTTGAGGCCGCCGCCGCCGCTACGAGTATCTGCGAATAATTCCTACATAAATTCACTTCACTTTTCAAAAGTACTCGGCTTCTACCCGGCTACTTGTCCGTATATTATATAAACGATACGAGCGCACGCCATTCACGCAGATTTTTACGTCTGTACCGCCGCCTCTGCCGCCGACAGTTGTATAAATGGTCCTTGTTTTTTTATCATGTGTGCATTATACGAGTAGGTATACACAAATGACATACGTAATATTATATTATTATTAGGCGTACGTATGCATATCGTGTAGTGTGTATTATCATTGCATTACCCGTCGTTCGGTGAACATTGAGACAATGACGATACCTACCGATACTAATTATTATATCATATATAATATATATGTATGCACGCGCCAGCGAGGTTTTTAAAATATTCCGCACAAGAGTACCTACACTAATTATGCGCATTATGTATCATTATTATATACATTTGTTGTCCCACTGTTTAATAGGTATGTGCTCGACGCGCGAATTACCGCCGTACTAATGATATTATATAGTAATATAATATGTTATGATGACATTGAAATTGAGCGTAAATTATATTGTATTCACCAAAGACCAACGATAATGAAATTATATACTTATAAAGTATAATAGCTATGTAATTTTAAGTGTTTAATTATATGAATAAACCACTCGATGCGATGGATTTGATGTTTTAAAACCCACAAAAACAACGCAATTATACGAAAGAGAGTAGTGCAATTCATCAATTTATTATTATGTTCCTAATATCGAAAGCTTGTAATCGTCAATCATGAATCAAGTATTATCCAGGAAACTTTGAATATTATATGATTCAATATATAATTTATATTATGATGAGAAATATTACCTATACGTCAACGCCTAGTTAAATTGTTATTTTTAATTGATAAGAACTCAAATCAAATTAAATTTATAAATTTTTTCTAAAGTTATATAATTTAGCAAACCTTATATTTTACGATCTTGATATCAACCAAACATGATAAATCGTATAAACGACTTTTGAACTTTCACCCATAATAAGAATGCATACCAATCAAGTACGTATAATATTAAGCACTTACTGAAATTATTGTATACTGTATAGGATAACTCGGAAAACAAAACATAGACACGATAATAATATTATAATATGTAATAACGTTACGACAATATACCTACCAAAGCTACAAACGATTGAGTGGAAAATTATAAAAGTATAAGAATATTATAAGTAAACAAAAAGTTCTATGTTTATGAAACATCAACTGTCTAATGAACGTTCTCGTCATCGTTTTCGGATGTAATATGCAATAAAAACTATAATAGTATAGGTACACTATATTATTTATATAGCTTTTTTGGTTATATAATAACGTCGGTAATGTGTAATATAAATAATATAATATTTAGAACCCGTATTATGCATTGAAAAATAGGAAGTACTATTAACAGTGCGTATCAGCAGTGTTACAGCTGGAAGTGGGCTCTGCAAATAATTGTAAAAATCATGAAATATCAAAACAAAAAAATATAAGTCCCTTTAAAAATTGATTATATAAGGACATGACGTTAAAATATAATATATACACCGTAAAAAAACACAGCTCTCAGATTTCATCAAAATAACTTATACATTGCAGGTTATTACTATAGAAAAACTATATAGTTTTCATCCCAAATTTGAAATTACAGAGCTTAATAAGCCTTAAATTATATCCAAGATGTGGTGGAAGACACCAGGAGCCAAAACTATAAATGAGAAAAAATTAATCTCATCGTGCAAATTTTTTACTGTTATGCCTGACAGTTTGCTAAAGGTTTTAGTACCACTTTTATTAGGGAACATGTCCAATATTTTGACATTATCAGATCTTTACAGAAATATGTTATTTGTATCTAAACACACTATTTGGTGTGAAAACGAAACATATCTTGTATCTACGTATTCCTATAGTAACAGTATGTGATCTGTGTTTCATTTATTTCGAAAAGGGAATACAATAAGTTACACAAAATAAGTGTTTGTCTCTCTTGTAAAATTTGAATTTCGACATATATATATATATATTATAATATATTAAAATAATTGTTTAAATCATATACCTATAGTTAAACAATCGCACACGGGCCACGATCCACTTCAGAATGTGTATAATGTATATATAAAATCGACGATGAATCAATTATTATTGTCAACATAGGTAGGTCGTAGGTATATGAGATGTGCAACGGCTCGGTGCTTTGAACGGTCCTGTGGGGTTTGAAGTATAGATCATTGCGTTCTATTTAACTACGACTGACGAACTTAATCTTGAGACTCGAGTATTTAAAATAGATTAAAACGCATCCAATAATAAAAATGAATAATAATAACCAATAGAAAAGTAGTATTTTAAGTCAGTAGCGCGCTGATTGGCTGTATGATGTGAAGAACCACAGAATGTTATATGCTCTGCAATTATGTTGTTGTTTAATAATCATTATTATTGTTATTTCTTTAATGATGTTATAATATTATTAAATAATATACTTCCCGGGTGTAAGAATGATATAAATGTGAGAAAAAAATTGTTTTTATTATCTATAAGTAATAAGTATATATTATTTTATGATCATTTATAAACACCTTAAATTACCTATTATTTTATTACGTATTTTATTTTGTGTAGGTATACAAGGTATGTACACTACTCGTACACTTTATATCATTTTATAATGATCGAAATAACTATAAGACAAAGAAACAGCCTCACAATTTGGAAACAATTATCCACGGGAGCGGGGCACAGAGACTGACAGCTTGTGTATTATTATATATAATATAGTCGATCATAATGCAAAATGTAAATCACATTTCATTTTTACATCTTTGGGCTTGGCACTATTTTGTCATACATACGGTCTTAAAAGAGGGCTAAAAACATCGATATCCTTTAGTTGAGCGAACTGTAAACATCCCCTGCAGGATTAATATTATATATATTTTTTGACCTTTCGCGCGTTATTGACTCGGGTTAATGGGCTCAGATACTCTGCAGGTCCCTCCGAAGTGAGTCCATAATCAGCGTCGACTACTAAACTGTATGTCATGAATCATGATCACGGAATACACGAGTAGGCGCAAGACGACGAAGTCCTGCGCGTGTTTATTGAACGAAAACCGATAGAAAAAAAAAAACAATAACATCAATTCAAAAGAAAATCGGTCTTGTACCCACAATAATACATAATTTATTTTATGAAGCTTATACGCGCCTAACGTTTGTACCCGCGATGTATGGCAGTAATATAATGACAATATAAATAATAATAATACGGTATCGGTAATGTAAACACAACAAAAAATTTATTATTATTCTTATAATATATTCGTCGTAGCTACTATACGGACGCAGCTCTCGACCGACATTTCGGCGTTCCGCGAGCAGCGGCTATATGGGGGAGGGGAAAGGAGCGTATTATTATTATTATTATATAAGTCCCGCGTGCGCCGAAAAAGCGATTCGTGTTGGGGAGAGGGGGGGCGCACAAAAACCTAAACAGTAGTCGCTGCGATTATACAAAATATATAATACATATATTATTATGTGTGTGCGTGTATGGTATTCGCGGGGTCTTTGCCGCAACATCTGGCGCCCCGGCGTATACCGTGTATGTATACCAGGCACAATCTGTCGGCCATTGTTCTGTGCCGCCACCGCGCACCGGGTATGCGTATATATACCGATCATCATCTCGAGTGGTGCCGCCGCCGCCGCGCATGTATACACTCGCCACTTCAGACGTACGTTTTTCGGAGGGCTCGCGATGAATACGCTTTTGTGCCCCCCCTGCGCAACGCGCTGCAGCAGTGGCGGCACCACCGCGCGCACCGTTCTGTATGTGCGTATGTGCTTATATATATACGAGTATGATATTATTATATATAATAATACATTTTAGCGACCACCGCCGCCACTGATAAATACGATTAAGCTTCTAGGAGAAAAAAAAATACATATATAAAAGCCCGGTGTCGCGTATACTATGATGGGTGGTGGTGGGTGCGATACACGGTGGTGACGAGCAGGACGGGGGTCGACGACGGGTGGCGCACCAGAGAAAACCGGCGCGACTAGAGAGACGATAATAATAATACGCGTTGCAGCGGTCCCCTGACGATGGCATCGTATCATCGTGATTGTTTAATATATGCGCGGAAAGAGACCGGCACGGAGGCGGAATGGCGGTGGGGACCCGACGCACGCGTAACCCCGGAAAATGTTTAAGCCTCATTAACCGCACGCTGCAGCCCGAACGTTTAAGCCGGATTTCAATAGGGCGTAGTTCATCGGTTGAGCCGCGATAATCTCGCCGCGCGACGCCATCCGAAATCTTACACGCGTACGAATTATTATTACATGTTTGTCGTGTATTACGAGAAACCGTTTGTTTTTTTATTTCGAAAAAAAATTTGTAAAAATTGTAATATATAGGTTCGCAAGGGACAATGTGTGCAGTACACTACGATCAATTTAGTATGTGCGTTGTACCTATTATATGAGTACCGACCAACCATCGTATATAATTGTCTCGTTAATAATTGTCTGTTTTATCGGAAACCAAAATATTGGCCGTCGCAATCATTGCAGGCTATCGTTCACCGACCATTAACCGTGATAAACTACAAAAATATGTCCAATTTAACAGCACTCGACTTTTGAAGACGACGACGATGACGAACCCTACTTTTGTAAAAAAATATAATCAATTATTATTATCCTACTCTCGCCACGAACTATACCTTATAGAAAGTATAGGTAGGTATTAACTTATATAAATGTAAATTACTAAATTGTACAAACATTTTCATAGATAATAACTATCCTACCGTAATATTATAGTGTATCCGTCCTGTTTATAATTGTTGGACGCGAAACGGTACATAAACATATATACATTGGACGTATAATAATAAATATGCAGTGATTATCCTGAACATTATTATTAGTAAATATTACTATACCAGGACGCCAACAGTCCATTTTCACATAGTTATACACGCGAACGAGTGCGTTATTACTACCCCTATTTATTCTAATACCAATTCAAGGAAATCGAGCTACTTCAACTCATATCATCGTGTTATTATATAAAACATCAAGTGACTCATTATAACCAATCGACATTTTAAACAATACGAATTACGATTAAATATATTATTGACTATAATACGTATTTTATTTTTGTCCTGCACATCGATCGAAAAATTAATAATATCGATTTTGTACACAAATATCCTCCTAATTGAACTCATTGATCCTTTTATCCAAAAATGTTATTACTCGTTTATACTATAGGTAACTATTATACAATATCCAAAACCTTGGCACATATATGCATGATTTGACCCTCTTATCTACCATACCCTGCATGTTTATTCCTCTCGCATTATATATAATATTATCCCAAAAATAAATTTAATACGGTATTATACTACTATGTATTAAATACAGAAATAATACTAACACAATAATAAATTATAAATATAAATACAGAGATCGTGCAGGGTATCAAAATGTATGATCTATAGACTATCTCGATATAATTATAAGTTGGCTTCGCTCACCTTAGAACAGAATAATGGCGTACTATATATTAATATATACAAACGAGTACTCTATAGATAGAGTATCTATAGATACGACTATAAATCTAAACGAGTCAAAGTTTGGTACGAATTTCTACTTGTGTTTTTGCTATATTATAATATTATATAGTTAAGAAGACGTTTTAAATATTTTATAAGACTTATTCATTTTTTTTATTAAGCGTTTATAAAACAGAAAAACCTAATATTTTTAAAATAACACCACACATGTTTGGAAATGTGTCTTCGATATTTTCACAGTTATTACATTTTAACTTACAAATCTTTATAGACACTAATGAAATCAAAAGCTTGTGTACGTTTGGGGTTCTATTTAGGTTCATTAAATTTATTGACCATTGAGATGCTGGAATGCTAAATACAATTTTGATAATTATTATAATATCCAAAAATATAATTATATGATTATATTAACACGTGTACATTAACATACTGTATAGTGTAAATAGTGTCAATGTTATAATCTATGGTCTACACATTTATAATATGTACTTCGCAAGTCGTGTAGTATGCAAATTATATAATACACCTATTGTGGTTTGATATTTCAAGTATAAACTTTATAAAAGTAATTATTATTGCATTGAATGATATTTATTGAACTTCAGAAAATCCTTGAGTGTCGCAAAGCTTAGAACCCTTTGTCATTGTCAGTCATAAAAATAAATCTATATTGGATCGGCAATATACTACATAGCAATTTACATGGCAGTGACCGTGATGGAAGAGAGAAAAACAATAAAAAACGAATTTAGTAATAAATTATACAATTTAGTCATTACTATATAGTAATAGAATATATATTATGATTTCACTTTTGCCCATTTAAAGAGACTATTAGTCATTAAATACTGATTACTGATTATTTTACAAATTGCGAGCGAGAAAATTCAGTTTAAATAATAAGTTAGAAGTTAGCTGGTAACTTATTGAATTTTATAGTAAATAATTAATATTATTATTATATCACAATATAATGTAAAAGATAATATATGGAAATAAAGAATATGAATTTTAAGTATTTCAAAATTATCGTAATAATAATTTTTAAATTTAATTTTTATTGATAAACATGCTGTTTATACTATAATATAAGGATTAATAATTATTTTTTAATCTTTAGACTCATATAAACTTGAATAATTTATGTTTTATAATTTTTCATGTATACATAATAATGTATACTATTTTTACTTATTTTTATATGTTGGTAAATAATAAATCTGGTGTCTTAATGTTTCTGTAACTTAGATTATGCTTAACAATATTATAAATATACTTGTTATTTACCTGTGTAGGAGTTAAATGAATTAGACTAGCCAAATGTTCTCGTTCGGGCGCTGATAAATATTTTTGTTGTTTGAACCTCCTTTCTAGTTCATAAACCTGTAAAAGTAATAATACAATAATTATAATATTATTGTAGGTTATTTGGTCTCTTCTAAGATAAATAATATAGGGTTACTAGGATAAGACATCGATTTTGAAAAGGAAAAAAATAAATACACAAGCCAAAGCCCAAAGGGGGTGGATATTTAGAAAATGTACAAATGGGATGGATGTGGTTCGTGTCAAAACGATGCCTTCGTGGATTTGACGTGACGCCTGATTGTGTTTACATTTATACGAGAAATGTGGGTTTTGAGACAGTTTAAGTGCGCTGTAAACATCTATGAACTTGAATAGTAAATATAGTTTTGGGTTTCAGAATAGGTCCGCACGTAAAAATAACGATCGAGTATATATATCTATTATTTAATGCACATGCATTGGTATAAAGATTCAAACTAAAAAACATTACAAATAAATTACTCTTTATATAGAATGGGATATTAGATGAATGTTTTACTTTGTACAGATATGACTTCACATAGGTTATCAAATTAAAATAATAAATAATTAGAAAGCGAATTTAAAAATAATATAAGATTGTCAATTATATATTATTTTAATTAGCTGTATGCAGCTAGATTCATTAATACATAATCACATTAAACTAATATCCATTAAATAATTCTTACGGATACATAAAGGTAAAAAAATTCATTATATATTGTTTCTGAGTCAAAAGACTTAATTCCTCTATAATTGGATTAAAATTAGAATCCGTAAAAACAACATAATAAAGAATTGAAACGTATTCAAAATTACACAATTGCACCTATATAAAAAAATATAATATACATATTATAATAAATATAGAGAGAGAGAGTTTTACGTACTTGAGCCTGAGTGAACAGCACTCTCCGCTTTCGTCTCTGGGTAAGTGGAAACTGTAGAGGTGGTTTGATATCGCATTCCATGTTTGTCATACCATTCATCGGGGTGTTTGACGAGCCCATCAATCTTGATACTGTAATAACACACGATCGTTATTAAATTTGAATTTTTGGCATGGTATAATAAAGGTCAACGACTTTCCAGCCTAAAAACAGCGCTCATTGGGAATTCATTACATTTATACCTCTAAACCATATATACTTAAGGGTCTGGCGAGTAATCCCTGCAACACCCCTTTAAACCACCTTGTAAGATGCTCGTTTATTAACTCATGAATATTTCATAATACAATATAATATATATGTATATATGAACAATAAGCTCATATCTTTTGATCTACGTGAAACTTTATTCACTTTTTATACATATATTCTATATAGATTATTGGCATATTGTATTATATTGACGGTAAGTAATTAAGATGTTCTAAGAGCGACTATATCATATTATCACCTCATTAAAATTTATCTCGTATTCATGTAGATATATATCGGAATTGATTAAATATATAGGTACATAGTAAATTTAATCATTGACATAGTGACTATAGTGAGTGAAAATAATATATATATATTGTTATTTGTTACCTTAATTATACAACTACATCTCAATACATTTTACCTATACGAATTTAAAGTTATTTAGATCGTTATTCAATAGGTATGTAGGTATATAACACGTACCTATGCATATTAATAAAGATTCAAGAATAATATGGATTTTAAAAAGTACTTCAATATAATATACATCTTATGAAACACCACTCATCAGTATAAAGATTTTGATATTTCATCTTAAAATATAATAATAATAATCCTTCTACTATATATTACTACATATATGATATAAAATATACATGAAATAAATACTTATTAAGTTTATAATGTACATAAATCATCCATAACGATAACCTTATAGAAAATAATTCTAAAAAACTCACAATTAATTAATAAACCAGTCTAAATTGCTCGCACTAACCTACTTTGTACATATTTCAAATAATATAGGTGTTATATCTATAATATAGGTAACCTGTATATTTGATAAAACTACATAATTTAATAAAATGTATTAATCATACATTACATTATTATCTTATGTAATTTTCTACTAATAAAACAATATCAACGGTATTCGACTACCAAGCACCAACGTACTTTGTAACCAATATTAGTATTACTTATATTATAGTGTCCGTATAGGTATAGAGACATTAGAGACTGATGATAGGTATATAAAAATTTCAAACTAAAAATGCCTATAACTAGTTTTGTATCGAAATGTCATTCATCTGAACATTCTGAACTTACTGACCTCGATATGGTCAATGGTCATCCCTGTTCAAGAGCGATTTCTAGATTTTTTCACAAATTAAGTCATCAAAGATGTATCATAAAATAATATATTGCTCCTCCGTAGTAGATACGACTTCAATCCAAGTATGATCTAAACACACGATTCTAAATTCCTTGATTATATCGGGATTAGGATAATGAGATATAATAATTATTATTTATAATATATTTACGCTGCAACTGCACGTCTGCATTATGACGAAGTGTGTACGAAATAGTGTGAATCAAGTACAGTAGGTTCCAATTATTATTTTGATGACAGGACGTACATACGTATATACACACACACTCGCACACAATATATATATATATATAACTGGCGATATATATTAATGTACCCTCTCAGCCATCAGACACACACACACAAGCGCACATTGTTCATGCCAGTCACAAAGCAAACACTATATTATATATAGCCGCGCCTTGTCAACTACAAATGGAGCGTGCGATATGGGTTCCGAGCTTTTTGTGCGCGCATTATCCAGAGACGATTTTTGACAGGTTTTTGCCGATCGGCGTGAAGGGGAGGGGGTTAAGGAATCGATAAACACCCTGTTCATATAACAATAATATATTCGAAGACACGTGTCGGTGTAAGAACAAAAATGCGCAAGTGCGTTGCAGTGTGTGTATAATGTATGTAATTGCGTGTTGTACTTATTATTTATGTGATCTTGCATATAAATATTTGCCTATAAGTATATAATATTTAATAAAAACGCGTATGCGGGAAACGAGTTGTACCTACCTAAAAAATAATCATATTAATTTATGAATAATAATACTATATATAGTAAGGTTTAATATATTAACTTCAAATATAATTACGTAAATATGTCGTCTTATGTTGTTATAATGCAGAAAAAGTTTAAATAGCTGTATTATAAATTATACCTATCTGAGACACGCGGCTGCTTCTAAGCTACTTTTATGGATTAATTGTCATACGCTCATACATATTACATACCTATATAATATTATAATTTATATAAGTTAACCGCATATTTAGGCGAATGTTTAACGCGTTAATATACGATATTTTATTTTCATTTTCGTAACAATTGTGTAAGGCAGAATGCACTAAGGCAATATCTATAATGTTCAATCTTCTATTGCTTGCGATCCACACATTATAAAATATCATACAAAATAAATGTTCTTTTTAATGTATTTTGTATCAACCGAAAAATTGATCGGCCTACACTGGTATAAACTATTTGTATACGAGCGAACAACGATTTTAGTTAGATCCGTATATTAATAAAAGTATATCTACGTACCTATATGTATTATGTATAGACTATAAAAACTAAACAATCTCTATAACTTATGTAATTTAGCATATAGTTTATCAGTCAATAATAACTAACAGTTAGGTATTTAGATTTCAATTGTGTACAAATATAATTGATAAGTCATAATCCTACATTTTGATGTGTGAACATCATTTAAAATTGTTTGTATACGAATATTAAGTAATGATATTCGAATACATGCCTTCTAGCTTAATTATTAGGTAATAATAATAGTTACGTTTATCATATAAATACAAAATTATATCTATATTATGATTTCAAAATCGTTCGACAGATATATGAAACAATTTATGTTTTAATACTAAAAGGTGCGTCGAAAATTATACTATGTTCAATAATATTGAAAAATTATCGAACATATTATAATATTAATTATTATGCAAATCTTAGATTACTAAAATATCTATACATAAAAATTAATACAACATTATTATTGCATTTTCAATTCTAGTTATTACTTATTATAGATGTTTTAATTTCAAATTAGGCAATAATAAACCTACTATAGTTTATAGAATATATTATTCATCTTAAAATAAATAAATCGTCAATAAAAATTAATGTTATTGAATACAGTTTAAGACTATAATACGCGTTTATTTTACAAGAACTTCATAATACAATAGAAATATACAGGTTTTAAATTAAAGTCTTAAGACAATAAAATTATTGTTGACATTTTTGGTATTTTTAAAGGATTTTTTTAAAAATTCCGATCATAATGTTTTCCAAATCAATAAATAATATTAAATCTGATATATAATATACTTTAGTATACTTAAGAAACTGTTTAAATTTGTTATTCTGAGTAACTTATAAGATTATCGTTTTAATATTTTCAATGCTTAAAATTGTTTTAGTGTTTACTATTGAGATTCATACTTAGAAACTTTGAAGAACAGTTTAAAAGTTCAAAGGATAACAAATGTACTTATTATAACTATCAATATTATTCTTTATTATATTGCTAAGCCATTTAAAAATTATTTTAATATTGAAAAACTAAGCTTACGAAATTATTCAACCATTTCACAACAAATTTTATCTTTTTATTTAAGAAGAGATGATAATATTTTTCTATTATTTAATAATTATATTATTAAATTGATTTGCAGTTGCAAAAAGTAGTAAGTATGGCCATGAAAATATCATGGTAGGTATTTACACCACCGTATATTATGTTACTACACCTAAATTTTATATTAATAAATAAATAGAATAAATAATGCTTAAGATTTTAACAAAAAAAAAAGATCACTAAATAACAATGACACTATATACAAAATACACGGATTTTGTGAAAATGGACCCATTACTTTTAACATAGCAATTAGTTCATATAGACTCATATATATAGGTTTTTACTATGAAATATGAAATCATCTTACAATATTCGTTTAGTGTCAAGACATCTTTTACATCATTTATTTTTCACCAAAACAAAAAAATTAATTTTCACCAATGCACAATTAAAATCACACCGCAGTTTAATGTTTTTTTTTTCAATTGAACTGTTGTGTATGTCTATTAAAAAAATTACCGTTTTTGTTAGAGCATAATATAAAAACTCGTTACCGTTATATAATAAAAAGAATACCTATTTACAAGCCTTGATTTCTCACGTAATTTTTTGTCTGATTTCAGTATTAAGGCAAACATTCAAACCTAAAGAAAATGTACAATTATCCCACGAGTTCCGCTCAACGTTATATATATAAAAAAAAAATATGGTCGGGTTTGACAGACCTTGACGAACACAATTTATTTTAATGGCCGCCCCTTCGTATATGGCCCACATCAATAATTCCGCATTTCCTTTTCCATCGGTTCGGCAACATGGCATAATAATAATATTTATGGTATAGACGACAGACGTATATAGTACCTATATATAAATTATATCATATCATATATGCATATTATATCACAAAAGACAGGCGTTAACAACCGTGATGGTTCGGTATTGAAAACCTATTTAGTATTTACAATATGCGTGAAACCACATCACTCAACATAATATAAGACGCGTGATCGAATAAAGGATATCCGGATGGGTATTGCATTTTTCGTTCGCGATTGACTCATCCGGCACCTTTCGAGTGGGCGTTTCACGTGCGTATTGCCACCGATTTTTTGAATGAATGATGATTATCTGGTCGACAAATCGGGAAATTCGGCTATTATATTATTATTACTATTATTATTTTATTGTGTACACGAAATAACGCGTTGAAAGGTTCTTTTTAAAACGCATTATAGCAGATATACCAGCAGTAGTGATCTTAACATTCTACTGCATCACTGCTGTATCGTCGTGGGTGTCCCCCGTCCAGAGGAGTGAGAGCAAAAAAAAAAAAAAAAAAAACCCCGGTAGAAAAGATAATATTTTGATAGCTTGATTGCTATCGGACGAGGGAGAGGGTTCGTTTATATACGATTGAAATAAACCAATAACAAGCGCATTGTCGGGCGCGCGCGTCCGGAAAAAGTATATTTTTTACCTGTTTGTCAAAACCAAAACTACTTCAATGTTTTTCTAAGTTTCCGAAGCCACGATGTATAAAAAATTTTAATGAGTCTTCCCCATCTCCCCCTTTCTGCAGTCGTCATCACTCGTTCCCGAATGGAATTCGTTTCGGTCGCCGTATTTGTGTTTGCCAAACATCGGTAGCCGGTCCGTATTATAATACAGGTCCAGTAGACCTTGGAAATATTTCTTAGACAAACACTGCGCAAGCTATGTACAGGGTGACAAATATTATTTTAATGCTGAACGGAATAAACGAGACGCACAATAGTTCGTATAACGTGCTCTCGAGCATGGTTCATTCATAATATGTATATAATATAATGGACATCATTGGAAAACACACATCAAAAAATGTGCTTGGTAACGTCCAACAGACGTAGCTTACGTAGCTGGTATATCTCTACAACATTATTATGACTATACTGATCGATTTTATTGTTACTCGTATTATATGGAGGTCATAGTATTATTTTAGACATTCGATTTATAGCCTTGTTAGAATATTTTCACATGTCTAAACGCACAAAGCACACATAGTTAAAACACGATTTTATTATTTATATAATATATAGACAAATTTATTGTTCGAAGAGATTTCATTATGATTTAAGAAAACAATATACCTATGTATTGGTGGTACTTGATTTAAAATATTTGATTTTATGAACACCTACATGTTTATTAAATTCTTTTAACACGTTTAAAATAAGGTAGTTTTGTTTAGTTTTAAAAAGTTAATTAAATGATGTAATTCATTTTATATATGCACTTTTAAATCTATTACAATAACATTTGTATCAAATGTTGATGAATAAAATTTATAAATATTATTTTTGTGTAATTAATTTCTATATTATAACTAATAGTTTAATCCTTTAATTCCTAACAGTAATAGGAACAAATATGACTAACGCCAATAAATAATAATATATATGCAATACATGCATATATTTTCAGAAATATATAATTTGTTATATTTTAGTTTAATTATTTTTGGAAATTAAATAATACTATGATCTAACTCTCATTTATCTACTAACAAATAGCAATTCTATATGAATAGTATGGAAATTTAGTTAAAAGTAATTTAACTTATCTGAAGTAGTTTTAGTATTATAAAATTAATGGTTTTCATATTAATTGTATAATAATAAAATACTTTCGTATTAATTCTAAATTATTAAAAAATATATATATTTAATTTATTTCAAAGAGAATTAAAAAAAAATAATACGATTAATTAATTCAATGTACTTAGTTAAAAATATTATAAAATTGTAACACACCCTTATAAACTACTATTATACTTTTTAAATCACTATCTGTACAAGATTAAACCGCTTTTAACAAAAGTTAATGAATAAAAATTGATTATTCATTTATTCATAAATAATTATATATAGCTTTTAACTTTTTAAGTTAATCTAAACTCTTATAGATGGGTCTGTATATTGTATCAAAGTCCTACGTGTACATATTTCAATTTCTATAAAACCCGATCGTTAACAATCACGTGTTAAAAAAGGTATTGTTTAAAATAATATATATATATACAGTATATACGTATCAATTGATAAATAGTAATAATAAAAACAATTAATCATATATTACAAATACTATATTTGTATGTATAAGTTAGATAATTTACCTTATCTTATTTTAGTCATGAGTTCATAGTGTTAACGTGTTTATAGAATGTAAAATGACGAGGGCCGCCCATAAAAAGCTTAAGGCAGTCGATCAAAACCGAGGCGTATGTGGGGCTGTTCGATCTTTGGTAAGTCCATAATAAAAATAGGGATAATGACATTATAACGACTGTTGTAATAACCGGTTAGATAATGTACATCCCGCGGCAAATGTTTTGCGGAAAAGGGGTTCTCGTATAAACGGCTCCGGGTCTAATCCAATATGACACCCTGAATGCACACCCCCAGCGTATTTTACGGTCGCTTGGGCATGTTTGTGTGAAAAAACATAAACATCCTTCGATTAACGATAATATATCTTTATACGTCTAATTTGAAATAAAAACGTGTGGATATAAATTTAATTATATAGGTTAATACGTATAATAGCAATAATATTCATAATATTTACATATTATATAAAACAGCTGATATTTTTAAATAATAGTAAGTATATAGATAAGTAGGTATAATGTTATTATTACCTATATATTATTTATACTATTGCCAAATTTATTACAGTATCTATATTCTATATACTATAGGTACATGTCAAAGGTACTTAAAACGCTAAAAAAGAAAACAATTAAAAGAGATAACATATTAAAAAAACATATTTATCGTTAATATTGTAACTATTAATGGATATTGTTTTATTATTTAACTTACTTTTTAAACATATTATTTGAAGCTTAAACAGTTAAACTTAATACATGTTTTTTAGTGCAGTTATTTATATACTAATGCATAATTATAAATCAGTAATAAGTAATTAATAGGTAATAAATAACAATAAATAAATAGGTCTAACAACTTTACATGTTGACCAACAAATATGTTGTAGTTGAAATGTGATTTTTTAATACTTGATTATTTATAGTATACAATTTATTATTGTTAACTAAATTCCAAATTCTCTATGATTATATTTTTTAGGAAAAAATTTAATTTATATTATCCATCGATGTCGCAGTAAATAGCCATATTTTTAATTTTTTAATATTTTATTGAATGTCTATGCATTATATATATTCAAATATTCAATACGATGCTTAAAAAATAACATTTTAAAAACAATATTCTCAAACAAACTCCTATAATTTCTTAGCCCTATACTCTATAGTAATTAGTTATTTAATATCTAATTATTTACCTAAATAAATAAAGTAACGTAAGAAAAATAAATACATACTGTGTGCTTTGGCAGTTTTAAAAAATTGAATTGTCAGGTTTCAGAAATTAATGGTCATTAAACTAAGAAACAATATAGACTTTAACCACAAACGACATAAAATGTATAGGTACCTAACTACATTATTCATTACCTAATATTTGATTGACTTAGGTAAAACTATGGGTAAATATATGTATAATCGTAGTAGATACTTAATAAGAATTTTAACACGCTTTTTAGCTTTTATGTGTGGATACTCTTAAAAGTTATATGTATATATATATTATATAATACCTGCTATATTATTGACAATTTTTGTTTTAATTTCAAATATCGACAAAATATCGTTTTTAAATCATCTCTCATTATATAATAGTCCATATTAATTAAAAAAAAAAAATTAAAAATATCCACGAAAATCTGCTGGTGTTTTATTGAAAAGAAAATGTTATATATCTGACTGTGAAATACATGCATTTAATTTTCATGGACTTTTGAAAATAATTTCATACCACAGTAAAAGAAAATATTCTAACTCACAAAATAGCAGCCTCCAAATTAACTAACCATCGTTTACTACTAATATAATCATTGTTTTAATACGTGCTTATAATATTATTCTATAAAATTAACCTACTTGCAAACCGTGGATCGTTAGCTGGTGCTCCGTACCACGTGGCTGAATTCCCGTACGACGTGACCATATCTGGTTGACAATATTGAGGTGGCGGCGGCGGCGGCGCCGGGAATTGTGGATGCACGTGATGCCAACTGGCCGCGGCCGGGACCGCTCCCGGGACATTGTTATTGTTGTTGTTGTTATTACCTCCACCGCCGGACATGGCTCCCGGGCTTCCGGAAGCACTGCCACCGGTGCTACCGGCCGTGCTGGACCTGTGATACGGGGAAGGTGAGCCACAAAGCTCAAGCTTACGGTACTCCTCGATTGGACTAAGTATGTCGGTAACGGAGAACGGTGTCGTGTGCGCAGCGTGATGATTGTGGTGGTGGTGATGGTGCGGTTTGGGGCTCAGTGACATCGCTAGGTCCGCGCTGTTGAGCTCCGGCAGCAGGTCACCCGAGCTCTCGGAGAACACGGCTGATGCCGCCGACGAAGCGGCCGTCACCGAGAGAGCCACTTTCGCGGTTTGTCCGAAAAAATTTTACCCGAAAAAACGTTGCGGCCGCGGTCGCGTCGAATTTTTTTCGCCGTTTTTTATTTTTCGGCGACGGTGGAATGCAGAAAACCCGGAAATCGACGACTGCACTATCACTTCATCGCGATGAACGGGTTTTTTCCGAATTTTTTTGAACGCGGCCCGCGTGTGTGGTGGCTCAGCCAAGAAAAAAAGGAAAAACAATAATAATAATAGCGCAAAATAAATAAACTCTGAGGCTCTCGTGTGTGGAGCACCACCCGAAACTAGTGTCACTCGAAACTGGACTACTCGACGTCGACGAGAGGACTCGAGGGCCGCACTCGAGTGGCGGAGCCCCTCGGCCCCGCGCGACCCAACCGGCCGTGGGACGGAACCGCGAGGAGGCGTGGCCAACGGCGACCAATAGCTGCGGTACCTGTGTCGACACAATACGAAAGGTTGCGATGAAAAAAATAAAAGAGAAAAAAAAGAGAGAAAAAGAAAAAATGTTTTACACTGCAGCGCGCGTGTACGTGTACGAAGGGTAAAAATTATAGATAACAATCGGTAGCGATTCGGAAGGGGTTCGGTGGGTGGTGGAGGGGTGGGGTCGGAGATAAAAACAGTTACCGGGTGCAATAAAAATAGCGATATTTCCGGTCGTGTATAAACCTTTATATGTATATATAATTTAGGTACGTGGTATACATATGTGGCATAACAGTCATATGTTTAAAATAAATACTCGAAGGGCACAGGATTGGTTTTGATATGGCACTCCGAGCTGATGGGAAAAGTAGGATTTTATAGCAGTGGTAATGGTGGGGGGATAGGCTCTCGTGCGCGCTAGAAGCATCATCGTCTCAAAGTAGCGTAATCAATTACACGCAAAACGAGTACTGGCGAGAGGTACTTATCGTCGCGAAAGACAACACCATTTGACTTAGCCAAGTGCATCACATCGACTCCGCCATATACCATATACATTGCTTGCTGCACTCTCTTCAAATATATAGGTATATTATATACTATATAGTATATACCTACACACTACACACATATGTATGAAGAATCCTAAATCGGTTAACCGAAAGTCACGTCAATATGATGTAGATATACCTGTACTTATATATACGTATGCGATGCATATTATTATATAATATTTATTGTGGCATGTGTACTTATCTATAAGTATATATCATATATATAGGGATCAACGCGAGACGGAAGTTTCGATTTACATTCAACTTAGGAGGTTTTGCAACAGGATGGCTTGTATAAAAAATATTTCTGAACAGTGCTCGATAAACATCAAAGCAAATTTCACAACAATAATTCAAATAATATATTCAAACTTCATCACTGCTGCAGATACCTATAAATAACATAAACTACTGATCTTAACTCGTCTTATAACTCATTATAATAATATATTATAGCTAGTATACACAATATACACAAAACACATATAGGTACCTATATGTATAGGCGCTCGCAGAAATTTTTCTAGGAGGGGGCAATGTTAGGATTTGTTGTATAATAAATAGTAATTTATCTTTAAACATTCAATTTAAAACATATTTTTGAAAAGCCAGGGGGGAAATGCCTCAGCTTGCCCCCCTTCCGGGCGTCTAAGGGTATATGAATATACACCGTTATACCTACAACATTGTATAGGTATAATGTTGTAAATACAATCTTTAAAATAAGTACAGAATATTTAGATTACAATCAGAATCCGTTGAAACTAAACTGTATGTCTGTATTACCTACGTGATATTTCTTTAATTATAATTAGCAAAAATAAATAAATATTAAAATATTTCGAATCACCAGTGGATATAAGAGCATAATATTATGTCTGTTCAATAGTTCAATAATGGGCACAACATAATCAATTATTATTACGCGTATTATGATCTTGAATTAATCATAGTTCTGAATTCATATATTTATTATTATGTAATAAGCTTAAAATGTAAGTAATAATATAATAAATAGCACAATACATATGTTTAAATGTATAATTAAAATATAGACAGTTGGAAGAATCCGTAGATGTAGTATTTACTATTGAAACATTAATGATTAATTTTAAGAAATAAAAAATAGTTTTTTTTTATACTATACACATACCTATACGTACCTGATTATACAATCAAATCATCTATTTGACGCTATGCGTTAAAGGGTATTTCAAAATGCTTGCCTGCTACAAATACAAGGCTTTTTTATTCTACCCCAACATTCTTTAATATTTCTAAATTTTCCTTGGAAATAGAGGTTGAAACATCGTTTATCGTATTCAAATTCAATAGCCAATGATTTATCATTGAATTCGAATTGAACATTCAATACCAGCTCCTATATAAATATACTTATTTATATAAACACTAGATCGACTTCTTGGAATTTTAAAACAAATGTTTAATTTTAGTATTATTGTATACAAAATCATTTTTATTTAGGTAGTATAGGTACTTAATTTTTTCGAATACTTATTTATCATACTAATATTATATAGTGCGTAAAAGAAATATTTTAACATTTATAATATATACATTATTATATATGGAAATAATAAACATTTAACTATAGATATAAGTATATAACGTACGTTAAAATAATTAAAAGTTATAATCTTTTGTTTTCACAACAATTCATATGAACACATTTTACTTCAAACTATTGAATATCGCGTAGGTATTTACATTTTTTATCAATAAGATTTCCACTAAACGAAACAAACTATTATTTGTTATTTATAATTTCATAATATTCAACAATATATCAATATTTTATTAATAATAATGTTTTATGCAATAATACTATTAGTTGGTCCTGTATGTAAATTTGATAGTATTCGTAACTCTCAATTTTTCTCATTTTAGAAAATATTAAATAGGCAATTTAATAAAAAAATCTTATTTCATCTATAACTATACAGAATTATAGCATTTTTTTTGGAGAGTAACAGTAACATATTCAACCTAAATGTATTAGAATTAAATTCAACATAGCCACATTAGGTAGGTAGGTACATATAATAATAAATGTCAAAAACCTTAAGTCAATTTTTTTCTTCAAGATTTTATCTCAAAACACGATTTATTTTATTTCCCAGTAAATGAATTCTATTCAAAATAAATTCTTAATGCCCATGTATTATAATTTATAGGTGGAGGAGAATTTGAGAGTCCATTGTTTTGAATGTCGAGCATGTACATTTTTAGAAAAACTCCGTTACATCACGGATGGGGGGTATAAGGAACGTTGTTTTTAAGAGTACTCCAAAATACCCCCCTTGAATAATATATTTTCTCCTCAGGACGTGTAATTATTATTGTTAGAACTACAAAACGATAATAATAATAAAAAAAATACCTGGTGCAATATTACTAATCGACGAATGGAATGCATTGTGGTGACATAGAAATGAACTTTCGAGTGGCACTGTTACGTTATTATTTTTGCTAGGGGGCGCGCGTTTTCAATAAACCCATTCAACCATAGTTGGAGTTAAAACTGCCAAATCTATATGAAAATAAAAGAAAACCGAATTTCAACTAATATATTTATATTATGTTATTTATACTATGTACATTTAACGTTCAAATTTATTCAGGAAAGTTAGTCGAGGAAATAGTATAGTTATAGACGTTATAGTAGTGAGGAAGTTATGAAATTTCTATATATTTTTATATAATCACGGTCAACGATAAGTCATTTAACGGTTTCGACTAACTTCAATATATTATAAATAAAATTTGTACTTAGGTACATAAAATAATACCCATCTGGTTTTTCTTACTGAAAATCCTTTTGATCACTTCATTTTGATATATTGATAAAGATCGTAAAAATAAAATGTGATTACTGAAATGCGTATTTTCTATAGTAATTACTAATTAGTATGTTGAAAATGACACAAATACAATGAATAACTGAGAATTCTGAAGACCCTATTTTTTCAGTTAACTTTATAAACATAGATTACACGATGATGAACAATTTAGTTCTGTATAATATTATATTATAATATCAATATCATTAACATAAAATAAAAAAATATTTTATCAAAATGATATAAACTATGATTTTATTATTGACATTTGTAGAAATACAAAAGAAAAAAAACAAAAATTTATCATGCCTTTAAATATCTTAAAAAATGTCCAAAAAATTAAAAATTATACCATGTATAGAAAATGGTAATATAAATATTAAGTGAAAATTTCAAGCATATATTCTATTATTAATTTATGCATTATAAGATAAAAAAATAAAAAATCAATTTTGCTGAAAACTGATTCATCTCAAAACTTACCATTTTTCTTTGATATTTTTCTTAATTTTTAAGAAAACAATTGAAAATATAAAAACTCGGACTAATCATAAATAGATATAATTTTATACTAGAACCATCCCCAAAGTTAAAAACATTAAGGCATTTTTATTGCTTTAAATGGTAATGATGCGGCAGGCACAAAAAACGCACATTTAAAAATCAGTATTACGAAGTTAATTATTGTTCTATTCAGAATCTAAAAATGACCTGAAAATGCTAAAAAATGCAAAATAAAAGTTTCACACTTTTGATATATTTATTACGGCTAGTGTCTACTCGAGTATATAACTATGTATATGAGACGAATTATGTACCTACTTGGAATGCATTAACCTATGAGCATACAAACAATATTACACTATTTGCATTAAACTCCGGGCTTTAATATAGCTTAGGTACTACATTAATGTATAATATATAGTCGTATATAGGTAGTCTATATAGATATTATATTTTATTATTTAACAAAACACCACTTAATCCGTTATACGTAGTTAAAGATTTTAAATATATTTTTTTATTATTCTTTATTTAAGTTAAACAATCTATAAATTTTTTATAGAGTTAAATTGTGTGGAGAATGCAAGTTTTAAACGGCAATGAAGACGGTTTGATTAGAAAAGTGGCCCTCTGACTACACTCCTTAATTTAAAATACAGTTTAATTTTGTTATGTCCAATCAAGTAAACTACAACAATAAGATTAATACCTTTAGTATATAATATAATAATATATAGGTACCTATATATTATATACGAGTATATATATATATATATTTGACGCGTTATATTCGTCAAACAAGTTCTGATTGTTTTGCGGGGTGATTTAGATTCTAGAGTGTCCACGACCCACGACCCATAAACGCAGATTAGATACGCTGCATTTTATATATATGATGCTGTGACGGGTTCGACCTTTTGTTTCCGCATCACGGGGCAAGGAAGATTAAAGTCTTTTGAACCGTTTTATTGGCCACTTCACCTGCCGTTGCACTGGGTCGCTATAATATTATATTGGAATTGTTTCGAATTCACGGCGGATTATACACCAAATCTCCCCCGCGCATTGTTCCCGTTTTACAGCAGTCAAAAATAATCACGAGACACGCGACTACGGCGGCTAAGGAGCACGCCCCGAGTCGAGCATCGCGTTTCAATCCGTATCCAGTTACAGCAGCCTGCTGAAATTAATATGTATCTACCTGTCTGCCCGCGTACGAGTATACATATAAATATACACTATATTTTATATAAGGGGTGGATTTATAAATATATATATATAGTTACATTAGACATTAATACCTATATATTATTACACGTGTGTATATAAAACAAATGTCGCCAAACATCATATCCAGTAGTACACACATAATATACGGACAACCGTACACGATACTATTACATTACACTTTTACGATTTTCCATCCCAACGAACTGACAACTAATCTGCAGATTTAAATGTGAGCAGAAAGCAGATAGTTCGTTCCTATACTATTGATTTCAATGTAGTATGTTATGCATATATATATATACGATATATGTCGCATAATGCATATATTATATTATATTATGTCAATATTATATAGTATATTACACAAACCGAAATTAATACATAGTATTATAATATTATATGTAGATATCTTTGAATAAACAGAAATTACTATTTATAAACAGATTCCGGCAATGCATTATTTCTTATCTAATACAACAGATTGTTATATGTTATAAATCATTATATACTCACATTATTTTTCTCACAATTCGTATTTTAATCTTCCTGTACGGATTTGATTTACTTCGTTAAGACTATAATGACTAGACACTATAACATAGTCTTCAACAACTTTTCTATACCTATTGAAAAAATATACACACGAAATTCATTAGACTGTTAAATCATTGGAACCAACATTACAAAACGAAAAATCCCCATTATTAAAAATATTATCTTAATATAATTAGATTGGTACCTATATAAGCATATATTCTCGATCAGTTTTGCAAACCGGCAAAGCCGCGAGGTTTACTTACACCACGGTATAGAAGATAACTATCTTCTATACCGTGCTCATACACCGAGAATCATTCACCAACCGCTACAAAAAATAAAACTAAAAAAAATATTTAATTAATTTTTTATATTTTAGTTAGTTATATTTTTTTCGTTTATGTAAAACATTATTAATGAGAAAAAATTTATTGATACTCTTCTTATTATATAGTTACAATTTGTGAAATTGCTACCTACTGATTTATATGAATAATAATCATATAATATTTGTACTATATATTTATATTCAAATTCAATACACGTTTTTCACATGCGTCATGAAAATCACTTATGTTTTGATGATTCGAAGTAATTCATAAAAATATTGCTGTATACACAAATATTAACAAGATGAAAATGTGTCAATGTATAATAACGAGCAATGGCAGCTTTGGCGATTATTCAATAGGGTACTTTGTAAAGAAGAGCCTCTCATCAACTGACACCTTAGTTCTGAGGTTTTTGTAAAAGGAAATAAATTTATTTGAGCGTGCCGTTTCCGCCCGGAAACATCAACAAAGCGGCAGCTTTTTGAGCACCTCTCCAACTTTGAGTGTCCTCTTTCTTTGCTCGAAGAACCCGTCTTGGCTACTTGAAACTTGATCAGTCCACACCTCGTCCTATTTATTGGTTAAACCAAATTATGTACCAGCTATCGTGTAATTTCAATAATAATGCTACCTATTGAAAATATATAATTTTTCACCTCCATTATATAAAAGTAATAAGTGTAATAAATAAAACTACCTACTCATTATTTTTATAAATTATAATTACACGAAACTTCAGATTGAAATCGATTTATAGAGAAACTTATAAATTATAATATAATGTAGGTATATGATGTGATAAAACTTTAATGTAAGTCCATTATAAACATTTTGTCCATCATTTTACTAATGTGTAGAAAATCTTTACACGAAAATCAAGTTTGACCTTGAAACTTAGGTATAATAATTATATAGGTAAAACAAGTATTTTAGTTAAAAAAAAAAAAAAACAAAAATGATATATAGCTGGTAGGTATATATAATATATATATACATTAAATGAATCATAACTATACTCTAAATTTAATATGGTTCATGTATACTTTGTTCACAAAATATGGACAAACTATGGACAAGTTATGATAAATTACATAACATAATATATTTATATAATATTATATATATATTTAGTTATTTATAAATTTATAAAGTACCTGATACGTTGTAATTTTAAACGTCGGTTATTTGTTTTAGTTCCTAGTTTATATAAGATTGCATGCTTCATCGGTGCTTTTGAGATTGATGTGTAGAGATTTTCAAACTGAGTTTTCATCACTGGTAGGAGAGGTATTCCTGTGTCGTTTTAAACTTGCCTACTTCTCATTAACCATGAAGCTTTTAGAAATATTCTCAAATATTTGTTTAGAAGGCTTTGAATTTTGTTAATTTTGATTTGATTTTGGTTGAAGAGGCTGCTGCCCGTTTTGGCCAGGCATAAAATAATTTAAATGCAATTTCAATAATATCATGACAACAGTTGAAATTATATAGATGTTATGCGTATACCGCATATACCTACATACAATAACAAGAATTCTGATTCTATTATTTATTATCACAATTTTAGTCCTAATAATGTAATACCACAGAGCATTACCCATTTGAAATTTAAAATAAATTTTAGTGGATAAAAAGTATACACACTAAAAATAATTTAAAAAAATAATAATAATTAAAAATTAAATAGTGTATTTGTTTAAACTATAATTTAAAATACATTTTAAATTGTATTCATTTTTTAATTCCGTGTTTCACTAAATAATAAATAATAATAAATTGTACATTCAATTTTGAATAAAGATTATATTTCGAACATAGCCAAAGAATATATGTGTGCGGCCATTCTATAAAATAAATATTCATTTTATATAATGTCTAATGAATATGAGAATTAAATTTAAAAATAATAATTATTATGTATGCCACCTAAAATCATATAGCATCAAGCCTAACGTCTAAATTATTCGAATTGCTGGTAAACTTGCTGGTAACTAATATTATATATAATGACGTGCATTTGGTTATAAATTATGGTCATTTGAACAAAAATTCTATTTTATTATTTCCTTTCGTATTTAACATAGTGAAGAATTCCGATTCTATAGACGTGGCGCACGTCACATTCCCCTTATATATTATTATTATTATTATTATAAATATACCATCTATAAATGTTCCTCTTTCATTATATTGACGGGAGCTGCCTGCATTAAAAATTGAGGTAGTTATAATCCCTAGTGATTACTGCGTTGTCGACTTATAACGATTTAGGTGGGCCTTAACGACGCACGCGACTTTTGAAATAATAATAAACAAAAGGGGTAGTTCTGGGATGTGCGGGCGAACGACCGACCGGTTGTACGGAGCAGCGGGTGTAGTACGGCGGCAGTGGGGCTAGCAGCAATTATTGCATGTCAGCGAGGCCGTACACACCAATCAAATACTAATAAAGAGCACACGCGCCAGGGTTTTTGCAAAACAAATAAAAATAACCGGGAGCAAACAGTAGGATTTTTAAAAATGCTTTTTAAATTAAATCTGACTGCGGCACCCTGCGTGTGATTCGCGAGTTTTCGTTGGTGATAATTGAGGCTTTGCTTTCAGCTAGCCTACAAACGAAAATATACGAATTTTAGGTGCTTACTGCAGCGGGCAGCAGCCTTCAATGTTTTTAGTGAGTACGAAAACCGTTTTTTTTTTTTTGTATTTTTCTGTACGATTATATTATTATATGGTTATAGTTAGCTGTTAAAAGAAACATTTTATAATCTCACCATCGTTG
Source organism: Aphis craccivora (assembly GCA_009835225.1). Taxonomy (NCBI): domain Eukaryota; kingdom Metazoa; phylum Arthropoda; class Insecta; order Hemiptera; family Aphididae; genus Aphis; species Aphis craccivora. The sequence goes on along the minus strand of VUJU01002142.1, from coordinate 10,990 downwards.
TATACTTATCTACTTCGTTTTAGCTAAATCGTATAGCCTATAAAAACTTGGTATCCATATAATAAACACAAAAAGAAATTTGGTTTAAGAGCGAAAATGCATAATAATATAGCAAAAAAAAAACTTGTATATAAAAACGACCCTCGTGTGTTCTCATAATAATATACATAGCGATTATTGTCAATTCGAAGATCAGTTCCGGTTCAGTTCACGTGCATGAAACACGCTTACCAATAAAACGCAAACTTAAAGAGATAAACATCGATTATTCTGAACGTGCGTAACTATAATGGCAAACAGCAAACTCACCTGGTCCGTGGACTAAACAAACTTGACGGATACATCCACCGCGTACACACAATATATTTTAGGTATAATAATATAAGATTCACTATATAACTACTTATATGATATACATATATATACATACCTAAGTACTGGTCTAATAATATAATATCTATAAAGGTACCCGTATGGACGTATATACTAAACGAAACATAAATTGTAAACAAATTCGATTGTACTCAAATGGATAATATACGGTAAATGAACATTTAAGTGGTAGATACTAAATACACTATGTATACATACGCGAAAGCATTTAAAACGTTTTATTTCGAGATCAAATACAATATTATCTTTTTTGTAATATTATAATAGATTTTATATCATTGAAGAAAAAAAAAATGGATATTGTGCTAAAAATTACTATTCTTTTTTTTTTTTTTTAAAAATTACTATTCTTATAGGTATAGAAAACATGTTTACTTAATCTAATATATATATAGGTATATAGTAATATCATTAAATAATTTATAAAACTAATATTATTATGTTTATTATACTTTTAAAAAATAAGCAGTATATAAATATTAAATACACATGGATATTATTGTGAATTTAAAATTAATTAATTTCCAACTTATAAAAAAGTCTAAAAACATCTTAATGAACAGGATTATAAGTTAGCTGTGCATTTAATACATTCGAATTAAACCATGTAATATGCGCTTATAAAATATAAAAATATAAACTAATAGGGGAATATTATACACCAGCAATGCTAAAATATGGAAAATTATATAAAATAAACTATTGATAAAATTAATTCACAATAATATATAGCTTAAAAGGTATTAATTAATATAAAATAAATAATATTTATAAAATATTTAAAATGTATAGAAACAAATGACTAAATGTCTACTACAAATTACAATAAATAAAATTATTTTTTGAAATAATTTATGAAAAATACCTAAGCTTTTTACACTAAAATATTTTATATTATACTTCAATATTATGCATAAAAATATTAAAAATATAAGTACATTATTATATAAAACTGTTAGTCTACAATTTTTTCTTAAAAATAGATAAAATAAATATATTTTTTTAAAGCAGTTACATTGTATATATATATAAAACTATATATTTATATGCACTATAACAATAGTTGTATGCAAAATATAATTAAATAAATAGCATGCGCACATATTGTATTGTACTTATCAAATTTTTACCTCGCTTATAATTGAATATAGAATAAGATTGATGGATAAATTCACAGCTCTTCTAATGTGTCTAAGTGTCTTACAACAAATATATAGATACTGCGTAATACATATTATATAGTATATACATATAATATTTTTGTTTTTATGAAAGGAAATCAAAATAATATATACGTGTATATAAATATATTTATGAATGTTTTAGTATGAAATTGTATATTGTACACTGGTATATACTCGTACTTATTGCCGGATTAAAATAACGTACCCTCGTGATGTTTTTTTTTTATATGTATATAACACAAAACCAAAAATGGACAAAGGCCTAAAAGAATCTGCTCGGAGGAAACGACGCAATATGATTTCCAAAGGAATGATTTTGAATTAAACTCTTCCACAATTATGACGGTTCCTTATAATTTGTACAAACCACATTTCCACAGCAGGAATCTTAGGGACCTTCAGGGACCTTACTCTTTTGCTCTTTTATATATATTTATTTAAGCAGAGCAGAGCACGAGGGGCTTATTTTATTTTTATTTTTATCATCTCTCATCATGACGTGTGGAATTATGATTGTTATAAATATATGACAAACAAAAAAGAATGATTTATAATGATATATTTTCCTACTATAGTATTGAAAAAATAGTTAAATTAATACAAAATAAAATTTATACTAGGTATATAAAAAAAGTGTAGTAGGTTTTTATACAATATTATGTTTATGTTGTTTAACATTCTGACTTTCTGCATAGTAATATATACCTATATATATATATGTGTGTGTAAACATAAATAAATATATACAGAGTGTAATTTGTCTATTTGACAAATACAATAATAGTGCAAATGCAATAATGTCAAATAGACAAGTTGCACCCTGTATATTGTATATGTATAATATAGTGTATTAAAATTTAAAATACATATTCAAAATATATTTTATACCATCGTTTACGCCTAAGTACCTAATTTTAATCGTTTTAATATAATGTATTCATAATATTATTACTTATTATTTGATATTATTCTTAAAATATCAATAAATAAATCCTCAGTGTCAAAATTGGTTTTAGTGGATTAAATTCGATACTCTGACAGGCAAAAGAGAATATTATTATAAATCGTAAATATAGGGGAGCTACCCGTTATAATATGTACAGTTCGGATGTTTACAAAACTCTTGACTAGGTACATTGCATTTAGAGCAGGCAATGGACGCCGGGATCGTTATGAAGTCTGACTTGATGTATTCCAGAATCGATTAAGTAGTTTGCGTATACTGATATAAATATTAAATAGAGTAAAATGGTTTCATATTATGTAAAATATTTAAAAAAAAAAAAAAAAAGTAGAAAACATTCAGACATCGGATTCTTAGCACAGAACGGTGCTTATTTTAAAAAAAAAAATAAATACTTTTTTGTGGTTTACCAAAAGAAAAAATATGAAAATAATTGAAAAATTACAGCAAATATAATATTATTTCATATTTTAAATATTTTAACTTTAACCTATTATAAAAACAAATTCTATAGATTTTAAAAGTTTATAAACGACCTAAAGTATTTTACAATACTTTTCATTATGCTGTAACAATTGGCAACTAAAAAAGTAAAAACAAACCATCACTCAAAATCTATGCTATATCTACTAATTCCAACGTTACAGCACTGTTACATTATTACACAACAAAAACATTATCATATAAAAATATACAACCACAAAATATTATTGTTCCTGTGATACGTACATCTTATAATATCGATATCGTAAATTGTATAGAAAATAATAAAAAATATTGTAATACGTTTATTATTAGAGAAAATAATAATTAATTCCTAAACTGCGATAAACAAAGATTTTATATTTTTCTTAATAACAATAATAAAAAAATTATCTTTAAGATTAGGTACAGCACATAGACAATTTTTTGATGTTTTCCATAGCCCATATAGGCTTCAAAAAATGTTAGTTTACTTAAAAAATCACACATCTTAGTTATTATACTAATTATACTAATGCAACCAATAATAACAATATTTCAGTATTAACATTATTTTCAATTATTAAAAAAAAAAAAAATTACAGCATCATGAGTAGAGCAAGGACTTTCATGTGATTTCTGGTTCATCATTCTGGTTAACTTGTTCATAATATGCAGAGTAAGTACATAATACATTTCACAATATTTGTAACCAAAAGCTCGAAGTTTTTAGTGCATATTTTTGCATATTTTGACATTTTTGAGTTTAAATGACATATTTTTTGATTATAAGAGCATATTTTAAGTTTATAGTGCATATTTTGAAAGTTTCTCGAAAATCATGTGCATCGCTGAATATTTTTCATGATCAAGGACACAAATTATTATTTTTAACTGTTTCTATATAATTTCCCATAAAGGCAATAGAGCCTCATTTTATCTTAATTGCGAATCTGTAGATTAGATGACAATAAAGCGATATCAAACTATTTAGTACGTTTATTTTTGTATTTTTGTACAATATCGTGTGTGTATTACGTTTTATTCTAAGTTTTTTTAAAAATTAATTTTTTTAAGAGCATATTTAACTGCATATTTTTAATTTTTTGATGCATAAATGCATATTTGATGATTTTTTAGTGCATGAAAGTCCTTGCTCTAATTATAAGTATTCAAACTATACATTGTATCGTCGCTTAAAATCATTTGCCTACAAACTCATCAACTACTGTCGTTTAATTTATAACGTGCAGTTGATGTCGCACACAACTCAAACACAATACCTACAATAAATAGGATACGTCATATGTCATTATTATTATATTATCATCATTATTCCTCGTCCATTAGGTTAGGTACACCGCCGTGAGTGCAGTGTATATAGCACGCGTATGTACTATGTATATATATGAGGGTAGAAACTAATTAACAACACGAAACTATTCCATCGATTGCCGCCGCACGGGTAAGGGTTAGTTGTTAATAATTTACTTCCCATACTAAAATATATTATATATACAATGTATGTGTGTGTACATAATACATATAATAATGACGTATATAAACATAAACTAAAGGCATAATATAAATGTACGTGTATATTATGCTTTATATATGTATATATAAGGCTAACGAAGGTCAACCCTTTCCCCACACAGCTATATGCGTATATATCTACGTGTATATTAATAATAATAATATATGAATATATCGGATCACTGTAGCTGCAATAACAACAGCAGCACGGGGAACGTCGTCGTGTATATGTGCGCACACTTATAATATTATATGTATAGCGAGCATACACGTTTTGAAAATTTTAAAGGTTTTCGCCAACCAAACCAAAAGTGGGGGGGAGGAGGCGCAGGGATTAATCGAGAATATATAATATTATATATATATATAGGGGACACACGGTACAGCGGTGCGGGGTAGTGGTTGCCGGGTAAATATTTACACGGGACACGCCGCCGACCGGAGCCCCGACAAATCCAAGAGGTCGTCAAACACAAAACTCGCGCGCATCTTGGACCCGTCCCGCTACCGGCTCTTTGAGTATCTATATATTATATTGTACATAAACTTATATACGTATACAAGCAGAGAGCAATATTTATTTTCCTACTCTGCCGCCACCGAGTCGGTTCCATCGTATATACACGATCTTCAGCGGACAGCGCTTCTATACACAATAGGTACAGGGTGTTTCGTCGTTTTTGTTTTAATTCGTATTTTTGGAATAAGATTTTGTAAAATATATATTATTTCATCAATAGGGATGATCTTCAATTATTCAAATCGCAAAGTATTTTTCAGTTAACCTATGTACCTACATACTCAAAATATAGAACAAAAGTGCGTTGTTTACGCGCGTTTCTTGTTATATAAATATATAATTAAAGGTATAGCCAATGTTTTGAGTTGATTTATGTAGCTATTTGAAAAATTAAATTACTAATTTTTATTAACTATAAGAAATTAATAGCATTTAGTTATGTACTTTTTAAAATAGACAGGGGTACGTAAAAAGAATATAAGTGGTAAGGTTGGAACTATGTATGTATATACTATATATTTGCGTATACGAAAACAAACACGTATCACTATGACCGTCAATTAGGTGTCGAAAAAAATATCCTAATCAAAAAAAAAACCTTTCAAAATCTAGCTATAATTCCTAATGTTTATTTTAATATGATATAATGGGTCAGTGCAAAATTCGCAAACGGTGTGACACCCTGTACAATGATTGATGGTTTAACAATACCAAAACTATGTACGTTATAACTTATAAGTAACACTATAATAACATTTTTATGTATTTAAATCAAAGTTCAAAAAAGTAGTTTTTAAGTTATAAAACTTTGTATATACTTATTATAAGTTTTAGAAGTAGGTATGGAAGCTTGATGATTTTGAAATTATAGAAATTACCATACCCTTATATCAATATAATTTATTAATATTTTATAGGTAATTTGTAAACATTTTCCAAATTTAATATAAGTACCAATATTATGTAGATTAAATATTACATGTAAACACATAATTAAAATTTCTATACAACCATTTTTAAGGACTAGTGTATCTTTAATATATACATTTTAATAACTCATCAACTACTCGTTCGAACTTTGGTGTTTAAAGTTCGAAAATTTCAAACACCCTGTATGAATGAACTTGCCCCTAATAAATATTCTAGTATATATAAGGTCCCAACGATATACATAAGGGACTCGGTTAACTAAACAATTGGGTGAATATTATTTTTTCCTCGTTCGTGGTTCGTCACCTCTACACATACCCGCCTCATACGATCGCACCCACAAAAGTCGGCATCAAAATACGAGTATATAATATATTATCGTACATTGTTTCGCAGAAATATTCTTGCCTTTTCTTTCCACGGTTAATATAATTATAATATTACATACGCGCGATGTGAAGGGAGAGGCAGATACTGTACTCAAACAAAAATGCGACTTCATCGGATTATATACCTTGCTGCTTTTTGTATAATTAGATTTGACACAATTTAATTGTGCACTCGGTCGCGACGTCGGCATTTTCGATCTCATGTGATGTAAAAACGTCGCAGCGCCTAAAATACGTATGTATATATATATATATATATATGTAATAAAGAAGTAACAAGGGGATAAAATAAGAACGGTATATCGTTTTTATTGTATAATTGTATAAATACGTTAGCCCGTTAGCGCCCATACGTTCTAAACCAATATTTAATGAGGAATATTATGAGAAAACAATATTAAGTACCCTATGTTATTAAATGTTATTTTGTTACAACTATTAATGTATCACATACGACATACCGCATAACCATCGAGCTTCACCGGTGAATATCATGAATCCTCGACCCCGTAATCCGTACCTATCTATAACTTATAAGTGACCATTACATATATTAAAATATAAACCTATATTATATACTAGCTATACTTATAAATTATAATATTTCATTTTATATCTTTAAAGGTTATTTTTGAAATCTTACAAAATTTATTTATTATAGTTTATTGATTATACATTATGATAATTACTCAAACCTATTCAGATAAAAGATAATTTCAGGGATTATCACTCCACATGCCCACCCATAACTTAGGAAATGACAATTGAATATTTAAAACAAATAAAACAGAATGAATAGATACATTTTTAAGTTTAGGTACCTACTTAATCTTATTTTTTTTAAAGAACACCTCTTTTTAAAAATACATTCTGCAGAAATATTATTTGAGATATATACAGGTAGGTATATAGAATATACCTACGTTTTGAAGAAATATTTAGTCTTGATAATATATAGATATTCTAAGCTATGTTTAATTTTCCACATTAAAATTATCGAGCATGTAACAAAAAAATAAATTTCAATGGATGATCCCAAGGAATAAAATACTAGTATAATAATATTTTAAAGCAATAGTTAGCTGCAAATAACCATTAAGAAACAAACGTTTTAATCTGGAGACTGTAGATAATATGTATATATAGGTGTAGGACGTGTAGGCATATAATAAGTACCTACATAATATTCATTTAACACATCTTAAAATTCAAAAATTTTAAATATAGGTAAATAAAATTGTTATCAAATTTTATCTATAATGTTATTCATAATCCATTATTGCATGTACCTACTTAAATTATGATTTTATTTTGTTTTTTAATCTAGCCCCTTAAAAAAAAAACACAACTACACCTGTACCATGAATAGCTTATATCACTGATTATATAATTTGTGTGCTACATAAAGATTCAGGTAAACGTATACTATACGTCGTATAGGATTAATTCTTTCATCCTATAGATAGCCTATAGGATGATATTATATATCCTTAATAGATTATTACTACGAGTAATAATTGGTATAAGTCTTAATTTTTAGGCTTTTTTTTTTAAAAAAAAAAAGCAAAAAAAAGCTTGATCAAAAATTAACATGAACTAATCATAAAAATTAATAAAAAAATTTTTTAAAATTAATGTAAATCTAAAAAATAAGTATAGTCAGTATACAATAATTCAGACATGAGAACTTTTGTTTGAAACGTTCAAGTGTGTAATGTTTATGTTTTGTATAGCCATAAAGGTATATTATAGCTACTAAAGTACATTTTAAATTGAGCCTATACATTATACTACTATATCAGCTGCTATAGTCTATATACTTGTACCAAAGAACAAACTTGCTTGTACTGAGTTAAAATTATTTTTATTTATCGATTAACCATTATTTGAAATATAATATTAACTAAATGTCTAACCTATACCTACCTACTCTTCAATATCTCTCATCATTAAAATACACCATAGGTACCTACCACCATTCAGTATAGGCACTTTTATAGTAATAATATAATAATATAATAATAACCTATATCCGTTTATTACACAATACTATGTTCATTTTGGATAAATACAAAATCATACAATTGGGTCTCACGGCTTTTTTGTAATACTTTCCATTCAAAGGTACCCGCAGTATAATACACCGTCGTATTAGCACACCCTCGATATTTCCATTATAATGCACAGTCTAAATACCCGAATTTAATTCTACCTGTCCGACCATTTGATGTATATATTTTTTATTTTTATTTTTATTTTGTATGTCGTCTTCGTCGCATCGGATCTCGACGTTTTTATCGATCAGCTAGCGCATTCATAAACCGTTTAATTACTTATAGTCGTACCTATACAACACAATGTAAATAAGGATACGAGGAGACATTTAAGGTCCAATTTGCTATTGTCGGTAAAATAAAATCACCGACAAAGGCGATTTATATTATATTGCGTAGCTGTGACCCGTGTAATACGCGCGTTTAAATGTTGCCGAAAGAATTTCCGGTATACCAAAAATGCAGCATAGTTCCTGCGCGCGACTCTTTTGTAAGCGAACCGACTGTCGGAAGACTGTAGCGTTATCGTTTCGCGGTATGGATGATGAGCGTCACGTACCTACATAATATAATAAGCGTGTAAATACCATTATCGATGGAACCGGTCGATTGAACAGTGTTTTTGCACTTGTGGGATCTAATACGAACCGACGCAATGGGTACAAACACGCACCCGCACAATGAACATTTTTAAAGAATATAATACAAATTATTATACAACGACGATAATGACGGAGGTAAAAAAAAAAAAAATGCACTTGTACGGCTAAAAAAAAAAATATCTCCGAACAGTGAGCTCAATGAACCGATCTGTCTATTATCCCTTTAATCCGAACAAACTCTCTCCATATCCCCCTTGTTGTTATTCGGTAGCCTGTGCACAATAGGAACAAACTAGTTGTCTGTATTACACAGAGCTCTATACATACACCTATAGAATATATGTATACTGTATAGGTATATATTTGTCGAATATAGTTAACGAGCACGCACTGCGGATCCTGGATAATTACTGTATACTGTACGATCATCCGCGGCCAACAAAAAAGTTTTCGTGTTTTTCTTTTCTTGACCAAACTTTTAATTGCATGCGTTATAATAAGTACCCGTGCATCATTTTTAAGTTAAATTTATATCTGTTATAAAGGCGTATATTGTTAGAGATTTAAGTAAAAGTCTTTAAAAATTTTGAACGTTGAAATATAACTCTTACTTGTAACGTATAGTTGAAAAGTCTATTTTAGCTCTTTATACCTTTATAAAAAAAACAATGTATTAATTTTCAAACCTGCAATAATTATAATAAATTAAAGTTATTTTGTTAATGACAATAAAAAATATTAAATGTAAATTTAATATTATTATTGCCTATTGTATAAAATAAAACTAATTATTAATTTACATATTATTGCATAAACAATATATACTACTAAGCTATAGGTATAGCTCTCTTTAATCAGTTTAAAATAATTAAACAATTTTTCATCAAAAATTTAAAATAGGCACACCCTGTTAACACACTTATGGTTTGAAGTAACATAGAAATAGATTGAGTACCTATAGGTAATTATTGAAGACTGAAACTACTAGGTATAGTTATTGATGAATGGTGATTAATATAGCCAATATATGTACCAATAGCCAATCACATTAAGGAATGAAAATTATTAAAATCGGTGAGTATCTATATTTGTTTCAATTGCTCTATAGTCCAGCCTTTTTTGTCTACCGTTGTCCTGTACATAATATTTTTTTTAGCTTTATAAAATACACTATATAGATTTACTTGGATTACCTATTTACCTCCATAATAACAAAACTACATTTATAAATTGCATGTATTAACACAACAACACAATAACACATACTTGTACTCGTACATAAGAACATTATAACTTATATTACTATCCATGCTTTTAAATAACTTTTTTTAATTATTATAACTTTTATAACTACAATAAGTAAATGGTATAATAACATCAGAAAAATAGGTATTTCGTCTTAAAATTATACAAGTAATACTATTAAATTACCCAATTTCTTTATACTTCTCGTTATGGCAATTGATTGTGACTGTGTGGTTGCCTATATTTTACTCCTTAAAAACTAACTAATAAGCAGGGCTAGGATTTGTATGCAATAAAAATTTGTAAAATATGTATTTTATTTACCAAAATATGCATTTAAATTTTTATAAGATTTTTTTTTATTAAGAAACTTAATCTAAACCATTAGTTTCGACAATTACAATAAACATATGAATATATAATAATCAATAAGCTACTAAATTAAAAATACATTATTTTTTTTTTTTAATTATGAAACCAGCCTGATTAAATAAATTAAGTGTGGATAAAATATTTTTATAAGATAAACATAAAAAAAGTGGGTAAGTGGGTACCGCTCTGCTTACATTAGGTGCCGTGTGGATCACTATTTTATATTAAAGGAGGGTCAAATTTGAATCCAATGATAATTATCATTGTATACGAAAAACGATTCTGAACGGAGATGATTTGTCAGCCTAGGAAATAATTTTCAGTGGTTGGTGAAAAAGG
>VUJU01002141.1:0-41976 GCA_009835225.1 Aphis craccivora | reverse complement strand
ACACATATACACACATACACAGGTCGTTCGGTGTCTGTTGCGCGCGACGTATTTGGGTGACCGGGGTGCGCGTAGTGCAAGGTCATACGCTCCCGGCCCGAACATAACTAATATAACGTGCAAGAAGTTTAATATAATTAGTGATTGTAACCTTTGCTCGGTGGTTTGTAACCAAGATTTATCTCGATTACACAAGACGCTTCAATCTATTTACATTACAATGCCACTAAAGAATTTTAAAAATCGACTTGTCTCAGAGTGCAGCAAAATAAAACACTTAAATTAAATCTGTCCCATACTATATTAATGTTATTTTTATCCTCGATAAATATCCAAAGTTAGTATAATTACAATATTATAACTATCAAGAATTTGCAGTACTTACATTTAAATTAAAATTCGTGTCCTCGGAGCGCTCGCCCTACGACTGCTGCGGGTTGTTAGCTTCGTGATAAATATACAAATGGCGGAGTGACTGTGTGGGTAAGTGAGTTGTGAATGATGGAAGGGTAGATGTTCGAGGGAAGAAATAAAATGGAAAAAAAAAATACCAAAGTAAGACTGCGCGTTTTAAAATACGAGTTAGGGTGGAAACGCGCTCAGTATAGAAAGCCGACATAAAAACGTCGAATCGGTTACGTGTTCGGCATTTTCCCGAGTAGAGCAACAGCGGCTATAGAGATGCCACCGTCGCCGGGACATTTCTTTTTCCGAGACGGATTTAATTCAATAAGACCAATACGCCGAGTGTACACTGCAGCAGACTTTCCGGACTCATAAAACACATTCGTGGCAGACCCTGGCCGCGGACGACACATTATACGAGATGGTCCGCGTAGAATTATTGACGTGAGTGCGGTGTGCGCGACCGTTATGTCTCTCTCTGCATTTACTATCGTTATATTAATATTATTGTTGTTGTTATATTATTACTGTTTTATTAGTTGTATACAAAAAAATGTGGACGAGACAAGTGGTATAGGTAGGTACCTAGCTGTAATGTCGTAGCACCAGTATAATGATAGCAACACGCATAATAATATAAATATCAGTTCACGTCACTTTTATTAGACATTACGATGAAACTAATTCAATCACACGAGTCCGAGTAACCCATGGTCAATTTTCAATCCGTATTATTATTTTACGCGCACATCTCCTATACACGTTGTACAGGACTTCTCGGTCTCTCTCGCACTTTGCCACCATATCGTTCTCATCCCATATTTATCCTCTCTCTGTCCTTCTTTTCTATACCTACCTCTTCGCAGGTATAGAAACACTCCGAGGACATGGAGATAAACGCCGCTGGTGGCGGTGTGCCATGAATTTATAATGGTGTAGTTCCGAGAGGCCAAAAGGACACTCAAGTTTCACGCGCGGATGATAAATTCTGTTGATCTCGGTAATCGGAAACACACCACCACTACGCGGTCAAATCCTGTGCTCACGCGTATTTCTAGTTTTCTACAACGATCGCATTTTCTATCTTTCGCCCCTCGACTGTACGTAGATGGAAGTTAAAAATAACATTTTCCACATACTCGATGCGACTCGTTAGTCGTTTGCAGACTAAACACTTTTTATACACAGTGTAAATTGCTTTGAAATTTTATAGCGTTTAGGTGTAATATCCGACCCTCTTTTGTCCGTATACCTACATATCTATAGTATTATAGAAGTTTCAAACGTCCGATTTGTTTTTAATTATAATATAAAATTAAAATGTAACTAGTTTTCTAGTCATTTCACTCGTCATATCCGATTTATTTTTCTAACAACAGACAATATACTTATGATTTTATATAATGTAACGACAGAATATTGATAAAAAGTTCTTAGTAAACAACTGATTTATTTATGAACATTTAAGCGTTCTGTATAAAAGCAGTCACTTGTTATTAAATATGTATACAATAAAACGCGAATAAGTGAAAAAATACTCTACGAGAGTTATGCATTATAATAGTTCTCTGTGTTTCTATTATGTAAGTAGGTAAGCGATGTACCCGCATAATATTTATGAGTATAAAAAGTGTATGGACGATTTCTTAAAAAGTTGTATATTATAATATGCACATTCTGAGTTGAATTCACACTCAAATGTAAGTTACTAAAACTGTCAAATTTGAGAAAATCTTTACCTAGGTAATAATAAATCTTATATAATATTATGACCTATAGACAATACGTATTACGTACAATATGTTAGACTTTTGAAACAATAATTAAAACTTGAAATTTTATTCATTTTCTTAAAGTCGGTAATATCAAATAACTAAGAAGTTACTTATATGGATTCAAATAATGTTATAGAAACCAATGATAACGGTATTGGTGACCATGACATTAAACTAGGTACTTGTCGATTTACGCGGACGGACATGAACACAACAGGAATATGATTATTTAATGTACCTTTTATCATAAATGTATCACATGTAATTATGATATCTCATTATTCGAATAATTCACACTTATCCTAACCTGGTGATGTAAAGTTGATTTTTAAAATAAAAGATAACTAAAAAAGCATTATTGTAAAAATTAAAATGTTTGCCTTAATAACTGTTGTCTTAATGATTTACACAGAAACAATGTTACAGTATAAAACATAGTAAATTTCTAAAATTCTGTTCTTCTATGCTACTTGGTGTTATAAAAGATACTAAAGTGATTTTTAATCATAGTTGTTGCACAGAACAAAATTGTATAGTACATGCGTATAAAATTTATTAATTCAGTTTTATTACCTATGGCTATGCAGTATACTATTTTATTATTAAGTGTTACTAATATATTGTATAATGATTAAATATAAACAGAACAGATATTAGTTATTGGAAAAAAGTTTTATAAACGTATCTTAAATTAAATACAAATACGGTATTCAACTTTGTAATAACCAATAAGTAAAATAAATACAATTATTATAAAAGTATGTAGGTAACTCTAATATAATTTTAGAATCAACATTCTTTACTCAGCTTAACTTCGTTAATACGTAAATATAAATATCATAACCAATCAATAAAAAACAAATTATTTGTTTTAATATAAAATTGAAATTTATAATAATTTTATATGAAAACCTCTCACATGGCTTAGTGCTAAGCTGAAAGATTTTTACTTTAAAGTAAAAAATATAACAAAACCAAAATATAATAATAATGTTTCGGGCTATAGGACCTATATATGATACCTATAAATAACTTTTTGAAATGTATCTATCAATACATTTTATCTTTAATCTATTATAAAATTATATTATATAATAATTTAAAATGATAAGTACTGAGATTATCAAATGGTCATACTACAATATTATAATTGTTTAAATACTGATGTGGTTGAACATTTTTTTAATAATATAATCCATGATCAAAATTTGAAAAAATTAAAGTTAATTACCTACTTTTAGTCAATAGTACAGTCAATAAATTTACTGAAATTGACTAGACATAAGTGCTCTAATTCTATCAATTATTAATGTATAGGTAATAACTATATGCGCCGTATTCTATAAACGTTAATAATGTTTGGTAGCCGGTAGGTATGTATCTATAAAATAAAATAATATGGTAATAAATTGAATTTCTGGTGAAATACATAATTATTGATTTAAATTAATGTTTTTTTACTCTTTAGCTCTTTTTTAGTTAAGTTCATACAACGTTAAATAAGTGATAAATGTAATAATTATTAGTTTATGATAAATAAAATAAAAAATTATATTTAAATTTAAAATAAATTATAAATGTATAATAAACTAACATATTTAATATTTTAGTGTGTCAACCTATGTCTAAATATTCAATTTTTAACTTATAAATATTATAAAAGATTTAATACAGTAAGTAACAGTGTCTTTTATTTATTTTTTTAATATAATTTTATTGATGACAATATATTATGTATGTATATAGCTCTAGTTTTTGAATACCTACACATAGAATTTAGAAACTAATTTTAAGCTAAGCAAGTGATGTATAGTTGACACTTAAAAATATTTAGATGACACATTTTTGTACTTAATCGTAATAACTCAAACGAAAAAAACATCAAAAGAAAATATACAATAATATCTTATACGTTAACATATTATGTATAAGTAGTTGAATTATTATGTTATCATTTTATATATTTAGGTAAATTTTTTCGAGCTATTAGTCGTGATTTATAATTAATATTTTACACACACATGGTGATAAATTTATCTTAAAATTTTCACCCATTTTAAGTTACATTAAAAAGTGCTTCTTTTTCCAAGAAGGTACACAACCGCCTATTAAACTAAATAATGTCTACCTATATTGTATGCATGAATGGTGCTTATATTACATTTATTATATGTTTTATATAAATTATAAATTATGACCCATTATAACACTATATTATAAGGTGAAGTATAGGTGTTTGAATCACTTCACAACAACGGTCTTTTTAAACAAGAGGATATTATGACGCAAATAAAATATAAAATTCCATATGAACAATGCAATGAATGACAACGAATGAGAATATCACCGCGAAATTTTATAGTGTGAAACCACGCTGATAAAACTCTTTAAATTATAACATTATTATACTCAAATAAATAATTATATACATAAATTAACGCTTTGTTTCCACATTAATTACAATGTAGAACTTATGTAATCGATTAAAATCTAGTACCTAATTATACCTATAATACCTATTTTACCTTATTATTATCTATTATTGTGAGTTGATACCTAAATTATCATATTGTATGCCTAAGGGATATTTAGTTTCTTATTTCTTTTCTTAAATAGTCATGACAATAGCGAAAAATTTCATTTCGTCCATGAAAAAAAAAATATATCGTCACACACAAAGTTACGACTTATGAAAATAAAAAAAACTTTTTTGAAACGCTTATGTATTTACACATTAAACTTATAGCTTTAAATGTACATTTAATTAGTGTTTTAGCAGTTAAGTATAATATTTGTGATTTGTGCATTTATCATAAATCTACTATCGCATATTATATCCTCTACGTATTTTCTCTGTGTTACAATTTTAAGGAAATTAACGTAATAATAATATTATCATCGCCAAAAGCATAAGATTCTACTTGCCGTCTATTAAATTATTAATATGACGTGTATATTAAACACGGCGATATCGTCATCGCGTCGTCTCCGACGTAATTATGATGTAATTTTATTTTAAAAATATAATAATAGGCGTATTACCATTTACCACATTCTACGATCGCCCGCGCGTGAATCGCGTATAATATTGTTAACTAGGTATATATGTATATAAACACGACGCGGCCGGCCGTTTAGCCCATTAACGTGCGAAAACTTTTTAATTACACCCATCGCGGCCTGGGAAGGGTCAATCAAGCTACCTTCGCGTACATTATATTTGCGTCTCCGTGGTAGGTAATTACTAGTTATATACGTATATAATATGCACGCTGCCTTTTCGCGCGCATAACCACTCCTTTCACCCACCGTCACGTATCGTCCACGCCCAGTATACGGTTTCTCACCCACCGTATCGAAACTCAAAGTATATTATACGTAAACATGGTGTTGAGTAACATATATACAGGGTGAATATCACCCCCTTTGGGCTTCTTTCAGCGCAAACCTTATATTAGTTACACCAGTATTATACGTCAATAATGATTAAAAAATGAACTCCAGATGTACACACCACTATCGACACAGTTAGGGTGTAGATATACCGCCTATCATTAAAAATTCGGCCGTTTAAGAACATTTGCAAGCGAACCAACATATTAGACGTGGGCGGCTTAAAAAATCTATCTAAGTCATCACACCCATAAAGCGATCATGTCGCGTGACTCAGTGAATTTAATATTGCATATAAAAGCAAACCGACTATTAGTGAAGGACTGGCGGCATCGTGCAGGATGTATACTGTAGTATACCCTGTATGTAAATGATATTATGATAATATTTAAACTTAAAAATCCAATCAACGCGGTACGATTTTTCCGCAGACGGCGCGAGCGGTTAAACGGGACGGGGCGAGTATTCCGTGTCGATACATGTGTACGGGGGCGCTCGTGTGTGCGTTAGCGAACGGTTCGGCGTAGGGGTAAACCATAAAACGGTAAATAAATAATTCATGGCGCACGAAACTGCCGCCCGCAATGGTGGAAAGTTACTACTGTTTGCGGGAGGAGGCCGTCTTCGGAGGCTGCGGCCGGTGGTACAGGCGGCGGAAAACCGCGTGGCGATGAAGCGTGCTAACAAGCTCTCTGCTCTTTAATCAAAGTTTTGCCTAAAACACGACCGTATAACACGGTTATTAATCGTAACTTATATATTGTGAACAGTGGCGACGTTATATTGTTATTATACACACACTGCTCTCACTGCTATTATTATATCGTTATACGCCATCACCTCGGCGTAATATAATAATATAATAATTATAATGACGGTCGGCGGAGGCGCCGTGTGTGGAAGCGCGAAAATCGTCGGGAAATCATCTCATTCATGCTCGATTTTCGGTAAAAGCGGTCTCCCGTTATAATTTGACGGCCGTGTGACGACGAGCTTATATTACACGTCGTGTTCATACACACACGTATACCTACACGTGTAATAAATTCGGTGCGTCTCGCGCATATTGTGCGCGTGGTATAAAACAAAACGTCGCGACTTCGTCGTCAGTCAAAGTGTTATGTATATATATCTTTCGAGACTCCTCTTTCCTCAGGTACCTACTACCCGTGTGCCAGGTATATACGTTTACGATGTGTACGCACAATGTGTGTGTGCGCGAGAAGAGACGTTCCGACCACAATACACTCGTATTTATGTACGTGTATATACCTGCCAGCACTATACGTCGACGACGACGTTTCATTGTTCTATCGGACACAAAAGCGGCAGACGCTGCGCCAGCTCTTTATTCGTCGTCGTCGTTGATTTTCCCGCCAAAGGAATTTTCGTTGACTTACCGCGGGGGTAGTGCACCCTCACAGACTCTCTCTCTCTCTCAATATATATATAGGTACTAACCGCTGCCATAATAACTGCAGACGTGGCATCCGCTGCACACGTTTCAGGACGATTTACGCGAAATTAATTATTTTGTTATTATGTTGTTGGGTATTCTGCGAGCTCGGTGAGTGATTTTTAATTTTTTTTTTTTTTTTTTTTACGTTGGCTGCCAAAATCGCATAAATACCATCCGATGCAAAAACGACGAGTTATCAAAATATTTGCTATTAACTCTTAAACATAAAAGTAACTATTTTGCGAGCGGTTTTGATTATTGTTGCAGATATTATTCGATTGGTATAATATATGTACGTAGATTTTAATTCCACTCAAAATTCTGAAAATGGTGATCCTGCCTCGTGCTCTCTACTGTGCATTTCAGAGTTGCAATCGACCGATTATAATATTAAACTATATATATATATATATATATATATATATATATACTTATACATGTAGGAATGTATAGAAATACTGATATGCGTGTGTATCGCACAGGCAGTAAGCCAAGTGTACCTGTAGCTATTAGTTGGGATCTCGATCAACCGTTTAAATAAAACAAAATGTTCATAATAATACTGCATTATAAGTATTATTGGAAGAGCATATACAACACTTGAATACTTGAAGTTTAAAAAAAAATAATCGTCATAAGCTTTTTTTTTAATAATGAAAAACTAGAAATATTTTTTAAATCTTGTCAACAATATATATTTTAAAATTATAATTGTTTTCATCATACTCTAAACTGTAGATTTAGATAACGTTCAAATTACATTAATGCTAAATGTTTTATATAATCTTTCTATTAAATTTAAGTAAAATTTACTATTTTGTTAAAAAAAATATTCCAAAAAATCTGTTCATCGATTTTCTGAAGCCAGTTTAAAGATTAGAATAGTTTTGAAAAAAACGAAGAACTAGTATAAAGATCAAAAGCGTACTCGTGTGATTCCTCATAACTATAAATAGTTTTAAATCTAAAATATTTAAATCACATTATGAAATATATACTCGTATGTATTTTTTATACAATTTTTAATATTTATAGATGATTCGTATTTAGATTTTTTCGGAGTTGAAGGAGAGTTTCTCCAAGGTAAATTTCCCAATAATGTCAATGTAACAAGTTATAACTAATCTAAAATTTCATAGGGTGTTGTAGCCCCCTCAACGCCCCATTAATACGCCCCTAATTAATATTGATATGAAACATTGATAATATGAATAATTTATCAATTTAAATAGTTTTACTTTAAGAATTACTTTGTTGTTTGTTAGTTATTACTATATAACCCATAATAACTAACAAGTTGGGTTAACTAACCTAACTTTGATAGGTACACAGGGAGTGCGTATAATATCTGAAAATATATCAGCCGATCCGTATTCAAGCTGAAAAATAATTGGTTGAATTCACTTGAATTATATAAATATAATATCATAGTTTGAAATAATCATTAAACAATTTTAAGTAATAATTACAAAACAATAACCATAAAACATCAAATATTTTTTTTTATAATTAGAGATTTATTATAAGTAAAAATGAAAATGACATTTATTTATGACATTTTTTATTTCATGACATTTTAAAACCCTACCATATACACAAATCTCACTAAAAAAATTATTTCTGTGTAAAAACATTGCCTATTTTGTAAAATTTAGAAGTGTATAATGATACAAATAATTACAATCGCTATCTATATAGGTATCTAATTAAACTGGTGTTTTGTTTATTATATATTTTGGAAGTATTCACGTATGTATGTACATATGTATGTATGTACGTATGTATGTATGTATGTATGTATGTATGTATGTATGTATGTATATTATGTGGTATGTATGTACGCATTCATTGAGACCAAAACTTTAGCACTCTCCACTTTAAAATAATATATTCTATATTTATACCTATTAAACACGTTTCTTAACTTAATTTGACACGCACTGTTAACTGTTAATATAAAACGCTAAGCGTTATTGTGGTTGACGGTAATGTTGAATATTATTCGTTATACTAATTTCCCTTAAATTGTAATGATTGTACTATTATCATTAAATTTACTATAAATAATCGTAATTTCAAAGTTAAAGTTTAACATTGTAATTTGCTATACAAATACAATTCTAATTTATTTGTTATTTCATATACGTCTTAATGTGATAAGTACCTAAGTAAATTATTCACGCAGTAGTGAGAAACCACAACATAACCTCAAAACAAAATTCAAACAGGTTAAATAATATTACAACGCATATCTTCACATATTTTATTATTAGTATAACATAATATGTAGTACTTGTTTAATTATAAAAAAATTACAATTATATTTATTAGGTATATCACTGAATTGGTATAACAAGAATATTGTAATATTACACATCATAATATCACTTTGAGTAATATTCGAAAATACCTATTTAGTCTTGCGGTTATATATAGAAATAATCTCTAAAAATAAATAAATTGAAGTTGACATCGACAACAAAATGAATACATTATTATGAAAACTGTGAGTACGACTTTATTAGTTTAAATTAATTACATTTATAGTGGGGTACCTAAGAGCGGTCACTGGTCTGGTAACTATACGTGCATCCAAATTATTAACGATTCCTAATTTTTAGTGTAAACGGTAAAAACAGACAAACTAATGTAGGTGTGAAAATATTCAACATTTTGAAAAAATTTAAAAGTAGATACAATGTAATACCTTTCTTATTATAAATTTACTAAATATTGGTTGAATTTTTTGCATTTGTATTAAGAAATAATCTGATAAAATTTTAATATTTTGACACATTAAATAATAGCATTGAATATATTTTTAATTGGATTAAACTATTGCATTAGTACGATAATATAATATTTATTATACCAACTCAAAAGTCAAATTCTGTCTAGTCTATTCATGCATACTGTATTTATTTTTTGAATATAATTTTGAAGAAAATGGATTTATTCTTCTCACTTTTAATGTTTTTGAAGTTATTTAATGTTTTATTATGGATATTGAACAGGTATGAGTATTTCTGTAAAATGCATAGGCTTATAATTTAAATTCACATGTATAACATTTTACAGGAAAAAAATTTATTAGATTGCTTTTAATTGTGTGGTTTGATAATCTTTTTCTCTGACGTATTTCTCCATTATGTGATCTAGAATTAATAGTTTTCGTTTTAAATCTTTTACTTTTCATATTGAAACAATTTATAGAATTTGTTTAAAAATTATAGAAAAATATATTCAGAGTTCATGGTGAAAAGTACCACATGTCTAAAAGTACTTACTGTATATAAAAATACTAAAATAAACCTCAGTACTAGTTATCCAGACTCAATAATAATGATTGGACCAATGATTCCATCTAACCTAATCCTAAATTTAATTAGCATTAAAATTAAATAATATGAAAGTCCCATTTATCAAAAAGCTCTCAAGAAACTTACGATTAGAATCATTCGGTTAAATTAGGTAATTTAGGTGTATTATAGTCAAGATGTTTTTTCTAACGATGTGAGAATATACTATAATCATAATTTTAATTGTACAATAGTTATTGATTGGTAAAACGACTGTGCCTGATCTACCAAAACTAACTTCAAATATTATCACGAGATTAAGTATATTTTAGCATATTTATATTTTTATAATATCACTAAATAAAAATAAATAATTATACTGAAAATAGTTATTTATATTGCATAGCTCTTTTTCTAATAAAATGATAGATAACCTATGCATTTGTTTAAAATGTATTACCACTGTTAAAATGTATGTAAATAATTTTCTAATTTAATTCTAATTGTTTGCTATAGTACACTAATACATTTAATCAATTGGCATGCTAATAAAATACATTTTAATTCTAATATATTATAGCCAATCCTGAATAAGTACATATTACATTTAAAGAAAGTTCAGACTTATTATTATACACATTATTTTATACGGGGATACCTAACTACAAGAGTATAATCGGTTTTAGTTTATATGCCTTAACTAATTAGTTTTTATTTTACTAGAGAGAAAAGTTGTTGAAATTACTCATGCGTAAACCTTCTATATGACTAAGTAATCGATAAAAAAAAAAAAAATGCATAGATAAATATGCACTTACCGTACCATTACTTCTAGTAAAACAATTCATAAACTCATATCCATATTATTCATATCCATATTATACCACGATAAAAACCATTAAATCCATTTTTAAAAGATTATATTCACTTAAACATCCAGAACGTGTATTTTGAACAAAAATTTACAATGTGTGCTGCACAACTAATAATATGGATATACCTGTAGTTGTATTGTCACTTAAGGTGCTCGTTATAAAGTGTAATGGATGTTTTTCACGACTTTATCATTATTTTCTCTTACATACGGTTTTTATATTCCAGTTGACAATATAGTTTTATTTTATAACAAAATTCAAATATTTGTGTAAACTGTTTGTAGAATATAGTTGTATTATTTAACATAAAAAGAGTGAAAAAAAATTACTTTAATCTGAATTAATGCGTTTTCCCAATATTTGATCATCCTAAAATATTCATCAATTTTAATTAATGTGTCTACTGTCTATGGATTAAAATAAAAATGTATTACATAAACATGAAATCATAATAATCAAACGTAACTCAAGTCTGCACGTCCATGCAATTCATGAAAAAATAATTTGACTATGATAACATCGCATATAACAATATATTATATCGTATTTTATACAATAGTTAATAATTGATCAATTACAACAATATATTGTAATAGTTTTTAATTTAAATATCGAAATAAATAAAATTGTTTTAAACTGAACAATAATCTACTCAACAAACAATAAATAAATCATATTAGAATGCTCAATAATTTATACAAATCACTACTATAAAAATAATATTATGAGCTGAAATGTTTTTGAAACATACAATAGGTAACACTTAAAATCAAAATTAACCTACAACCCATACTGTAATAACATATTAACATAACTTACAAAAACATAATTCAATTATAAAAAGATAAATATTATTAAATTACATACCTATTTAGTTCAGACCGTGAAGAATTTATAAATATAAAATCATATGCAGTCAATAATATGATTAAGTTTATGAACATTTAATTCAGTTTTAAAATATTAAATAAATATTTGGATACAAGAGGCATAATATTACCTGCTTTATAGGTACATAACATATTTTAGTTAACAAATTTAATAAACGTTAAGTATATGTACCTATTGCTAATTTTATTTGAATACTAAGTAAACAAATTCCTTTAATTGATAGATTAAAAGAATACTATACCATGTAAATTGTAGAAAAAAATTTAATTTACAAATCACATCGCTAATCTAAATTTCTTGTCTTTTTTTGGAATTTCAAATATACACTTATTGAATTTGTAATTAAATAAAAAAATAATTTATATCGTACACTCTAAATGTAGTGTTTGAATTGCAAATATTTTTATTCATGTTTGTGCGTATCTAAATACAGGAAATAATATTGAAATACGTTTTGTTTGATTTGCTTTTTTACCGACATGTTGTCATATACAACAGTAGTAGACTCGTTTGATGTGAAAATGTTTTAAAGCCGAATTTGTTTTTATGGCTATATTTCCTTTTTATATATATATAATACTCGCTCTAGATACGAGTTGGTTATTAAGTCTTGTGATCGAAAAGTAGAATTCGATATCGCCCCTGCGCTATACCCCTGAAAAAGGCACTTTCTTCCTTATCCCATATAATATGTATTAACTTTTTGAATTGAAAGTCGGTCCCATGACGTGTAATGTTGAGAGATGTTCGCCTTTGACGTACTGTTTTGACCCATTTGCGTATATAAACCCGTTTTACTTTTTTCTCCTCTCGCCCGCACATACTCTCTCACACCTCTTTCCTTAATACCTCCCACGCGATAGCTGTCTGCCATCGCCCTGTAACTATATATAATATATAATGCGTTTCCGATACACGTACATCACATGGCACAAACACGTTTCAATACAATTTCAATTTAATCTTTGATTACCTATTTATTTTTTTTTCAGAAATAACTGCACACACACACACGCGCGCGCGCGCGCACGCGCACGGGGGTTTTTATATTGTATTGAAGTTCTGTATATTTTGCGTACTATAGCGTGCTTTGAACACATACCGTGACCGTTATTGGTTTGTTCGAAGCATATGTATGTATAACACACCATATACATGTATAATATGGGGTGCATAGGTAATTTGTATTGACGTTCGGGTTAACGAGACCCGTAATGTTATAATATAGATATTATAATAGGTATATCGAATTATAATCATTCGAGTATATAGGCAGCTACGCGTAGTCGCAATGTTTTTTACAACATCTACGATCACGAGGGTTTTTCTTTAGCTCGTATTCCACATACGCAGTTAATTAATAGTCCGTATGGTTTTTCACAAGGGGCGAGGGTGAAACGGTGTCGGTAACGTCGATCCAACACGGTCAATTAAATGGCAGACCATATTTTGGACGCTATTACGACGTTTTGGTGATAAAAATATAAAATGATTAATTTAATTATTACCAGCTTTCACAATTCACAACCTCGTAATACTACTCATACGTGATACGTGATAAAAATACCAGATAAAATTATGAACGTCAAAGAATCTTCGGCATTTTCGACCAATAATGTCTATATATATCCAAATACATGTATGAGTGATCGACTTTATATTCATTGAAATAAAATTTTATTAGTATTATAAAATTACGTGCATAATATAAAGGTATTTATAATTTTAAATTAACGATAAAATATACCTACGAATATTTTGAATAAATAATTTTGATCGCGTGGAAGTTATAATAATGTAAAATATTCACAATTGTTTGACGGCAGGAGGGTATAATCCACAAGTTGCAAAGGAAACGGCCGATAAATTCAACAAAATAATTCACTAAGAATGTCACCCCATTTTTTCATAATATAATGAACGTATTTAAATTCTGATTTTTGGAATGTCTAAGTATACTTAATGACTTTTTTCAACTTTTTTATGTGAAAATAACCTTCTTAACTTAAAATTAATAAATATAGATACATTTTTAAAAACAACTTCTTATATATGCTTAATCGAAAAAATTTAAACTAATTGTTTTTGAGTTATTTAGAATTTAGATGGCTACATTAAATATTATTAAATAATCTAATTTATACATTTTTAAAACCATTTACATGAATAATTAATCTTAGTATAATATTATATATTTTAATGATTACTCTTTCTAATTTCAATTAAGATAAATAGTAATTTATTTTAAGTATCATCATCTATTTCATAATTTACAATAATAAAGTTTGGTTAATCGAAACGTCTAGCTCGTTCTTGTTTTTTATTTTCATTTTTTTGAAGTTTGTATCACCACCACAAAACTATCCCTAATAGATTAAGTATTTTAAAACATGGTCCTCGAGTGTGTATAATAATTTCTAAATTCAAAATTTGAATATATTCATTATTAAAAGAATACTTTGTGAATCATCCGGTATGTATAATTATCGTCAAAAACAATCCTAGCTTTCATTTTGTACGTCATAATAATAGTTACAACTTATAACTGAAAAGACAATGTTTATTAAAATGTCTATGGAGTGTCGATTACAGAAGACTATCGTAAGACTGAAGAGTTAATACTGAATGCGTATTGTATATATGGGCGTAGGTAGATAATATTTTCGAAGGGGGTTTTGGTCTAGGTATACATAAAGTTTAATTTACAATATTTATTTTAAAATCGTTTTATCTTTAAGTTCAGTGGGTTTTTAAACCCAATCCCCCTTTACCTACGCACATGTATTATTTATTATACACGTCGTAGTACCAAATAAAGCTGGGACTTTATTATCACTTATAATTTTACGCAAAGTGTAATATGTATGTATACATATTATGATGTATAATTATATCATGCACATAAATTATACTAAAAATAAATAGGATTTAATTAACTTACTAAGTATATCATGTACAACAATTAACAGCCAAAATGGTTGTTCAAAGAGATGGATGTTATGAGTTACTTATGACCCAAACTAGTGAATTATACTTGTTTTGTAAAGTCGATTTAATAATTATATATAGATACAAATTATATTACATATTATTTCAATATATCGAATCTATAACTATAAAAGTAATATAATATAATGGTAAATAAATAAATTATGATTACATCGGTATATTATGCGTAGGTATCTATGTTTAATTTTATTTCATTAAGATTTTATTTTAGTAAAAATATAGCACAAATTTTCCCCACTTATAATAATTTTAATATATTTATATATAGATATAAAAAAAAATAGTAAATTTACCTATAATATTATTATTATTAACGAGTTTTAAATATTCATAATGAGTAGGCATTAAATTAATATATAAATTAATTAAATTAACTTACCAATTCAATGCATATAATTAATTGAATTAAATTTTCTATTATTGAATGTTCAAAATGATTGTTTAATAATATTTAATTTCGTCTAATTTGTTTTGATATTTGTTAGTGACTAGATATTTAAGATAAAAACTAATATAAGTAAATAACAATGAATATTATATGACAATATCTATGTTTTATACACACTATATTATACACTATACACTATATTATAGTCTATCCAAACTATATAAAGTAAAAATTGATCAACAAATAACAATAAACTTTTTATCCCGGAGAGATTTAATCGTACCCATTATTTCGCATTGGGTAAGTATTAGGGTTAATTTTTTTTTTTACCGTTTTAGTATGCAATTTCCAGCCTGTTTTATATTTAAGTTTTAATGCTAAACATCATTTTTGAAATTTTAAAAAACTAAAAAAAATATATTTTGAAATTTGTCATTGTACAGTGAGGATAGTAAAAATGTTGTAAGTCAGGACTATTATAAGTACCACCCCTAACTGATACACATAATATTATCATAATTATGTAAAGGAAATTTTGTTTTAAATGCATTTAATAATATTGTACTGACCTATTGCGTCGACGAGACCGTGTACCCAGATCAGTGTACAAAGGCAGGTGCGCAACGTGCCCATCGCGGGACGGTAACTGACTTGCGGAATGCGTGGCGGCCGAATGACAGGCGGGAAAAAGCTCGGTCGCCCCGCCGGCTACGATTACCCAACACTGCCAACAGCGACTCTGTCGCCGTGGAGACGATTCGAACGCCACACGTGTGTTAATTTCTCGAATAAACATAATAATTGAGGTTGAATGAATATACCTAAATAATTACAACAAAAATAATACACGTAAATAATTGTAAATATAAAATATAATATATTTAATATATTGTATTGTATTTACGCAATATAATATTATTATTCAAAATACTAATATGATCGCGATCATTATTTGTTACACCATATATAATAATAAATTTATACTTTATGTGTACCTATTTATGGCCATTATATATACATATTATACATAATCGTTGAATTTAAACGAAAATTGAAGTGTATCATATTATGTTTTGAATTCTCTTATTTTTTTTTTTTTGAAATTAGAGTGATTTTATTTTAATTCATAAAACAACAAATTTAATAGGTTATTAATTTTTACTTACTATGTTTACATTATTTTACTACCTATTACCGTTATCAAATCATTATTATTATATAATATTGTGATATAATATAAAAATATTATATAATATTATAATTTTGAAGTTGAAAAATCATAACATTTTTTGTGTTTATTACTAAAGATTAAAAATACAACTCTTAATTTCCCATAAATTTTCCTTCGAGTAGCTATAGAGAAAACTCGTAGCATCATTAAAGGAAAAATTTTAAGCGCGTTTGAATTTTAAATTTTTAGGAAATAGCGTAACGTTAACGATTTATCCTCAAACGATTTTAAAGATTTGTTATTATTCAAAAAGTATAAGTCACAGATACTTGAAAATTTTACCAGTTACTGAGATTGGCGTTTTCTTTACGTAATTTAATTTTAAAAACATTTTGATTTTTTTTTGAACAATTTATAGACAACTGAAATTTTCAGTTTTTCTGAAAAAATTTTTTTGAAGTGTCGATTAAATTTTTTTGGCCCAATGAAAATACTTGAAAATTTAATACAAAGTTCCTCATAAGTTATTCTTAAATTTATTAAAAAATTATAAGAATACATAGGCACAATTTTTTTATTAGCATTTAAAGTTCAAATATTGACAAAAATTTGTCAAAATTATGAATATTTGCAAATTATTTTGTAGGTATAATTCATAAAAATTGTTGTACAAGTAGCTAGGTACAAGTTGAAAATTTAATTAAAGATTTTTCATAAGTTTACATATAGCTTACATTAATTATAAAAGAACTTAAATTTTGGTGTATTCAGGCCATTAAAACATAAATCACCTTTTTCACTAACCACTGGAAATTATATCCTAGGCATCTCAAATCTTATCTCCGTTCAGAATCGTTTTTCGTATACAATGATACCTATCATTGGATTCAAATTTAACACTCCTATAATACGAGTATATAATAATGATCCATATGGTACCTAATGTACAGCAGAGCGGTACCCACTTACCCACTTTTTTAGTATCACAATTTATTATTAAACATAGCAGATAGCTCAAAATATTTAGTATAATATTAAAGAACACATCTTTATGCTGTTACTGTTGAGTGTAAAATAAATATTATGCCGCGTAGGTACCTACACTTTTTTTTCTAACCCAGCAATCACTTATTTAGATCTGTTTTTCGACTTATCTAGTACCTACACTGATGTATCTATACTTAATAATTTGTAAATAATTGCCACGGCTACCGCTCTAGTGTGAGGTGACGTTAACTGATATGATATATTTGGGATTCTTGATTTGTTTGTTAAAAAATTATTAGTTTTTACAACTTAAAGTGTTACCACGCGTTAGTAAGATGACGTCGTATGTGTCATGCCTTTTCCAGCCTGTTGCCATGCACTACAGATTTTGTGTGAGCCCGTCACAATGCGTTTTTGGCATTTCAATGCAACACGGTATGCTATTTGTTATAGTCAGCCGGAGCTTAATCGTCATTTGTCGATTTTTCGTTTAGGTCATCCGCATGACCATTCAAATGGACGAGGAACGAGCAACTGGACCATTTTACTCGGAGCCACATTTTGCCGTTTTCTCATGATTAATAATAATCATTGTGACAGTGCCGGAAGATGAATAATCCATATTTCTTCGTATAAATAATTTACAACACGAATCGACATGGCACAGAAGAATCGAGCAGTGACTTAATAGTAGTTATCATCCTTGTTATTGGACGCTTAATATTTTCGTTGTTACTTGTTCATTAGTTCAATTATTTAAACTATTTTTAGTTATTCATTATTTAGTGTCATACTATTAATATTTTAGTCATCAGAGTGTTATTATATTTGTATTTTGAAAACTATAAGTTACGTCCTCGGTACTAAGATAGAGAATTAGATTATGATATTTTTTCAGTTTAACATATTTTTCAGACCATCATTATTACAAAAATTCTAACAGTTACCGATTGCCAAGATGAACTGGAAGAATTATAACGTGGTGCGTGCAGCTTGCAAACGCCTGTGGTTGTTTTGTGACCACATATATCTATGCTGTTTCACATTGTACACTTTTTTTTTTTAGATATTTTAAATATAATTCGTGTATTTTGCATTATAATTTCATCATATTTAATTATTATCCCTAATAAACAATCAATCTATTATAATTTATAATAACCATTTTTGATTTTTTTGATTTTCTTTTATAAATCATCAATTATAATAATGTAAAACGTCGTGCTATGAACATTTGAAAAGTTAAAATTCAGTTAATTATCTATTATTCATTTGTATGACAAACTCTAGTACCATTTAAAATTAAAAATTCTGGATCTACCTATCTATCTCACATCTGCAAGCATAGTTGCTGGACATTCGTTTGTTTTTACAATGACATCGGCAATATTATATCCAAACTTCTTTAAAATGCTATTTATTATTGTAGCTGCTTCCCGATGAGGTGATATTAGTTTTACATTTTGGGATTCTTGTCAGTTATCTTCACGAGTCATAACAATTTGAATCTAACGGTGAATTTATTTTGCATATTTAATGGTTATTGTACAGCCAATTGTCAGTTTTTTCTAAAAAACTAGTTTTACGTATTTTTCACAGTGTAAATAAACTGCCATCACTTTATAAACGCATTATGCATTTTAAAGAGGTGTCGCAGTATCTTTTTGACAGTAGCTTAGCCTTAGTAGGAATTACCCGAGGGGGGTTTAATAACCTTTTTTGGTCACTTCTAAAATGTATTTCCAGGAGCCGTAAAATGTACTGAGTTGTGCGCTAATTGAATAATACATTTCATACATAAGTATAACAATTAACAGTTTGCTTATAAGATTTTTTTTTTTGTATTTTCTAGTATAGTCTGTATACAATTTTAAATTCAGACTAAAGAATTAATGCAATAAAGTAGGATATTCTACAATTACTATACAATGATACAATTTCTTCATAGCGTATAGTGTTTGTCACTATTTCTGATAATTTATTTAGCTAATCATTGATTGTGTTTAATTGTAAGACCCCACTGGTATCCTATAACGGTCATCATATGCGGAGATATGAATGAATTTTAGAGGGGCTCAAATCATTTATTGTAAATTAATCCGTGGGGGCTTCGCCCCCCCCACACCCCCTCACTAATACAAATATTACCTTCAGTAGATATTAACTTCTTAATTACCAACAAAAAAATAAAACCATTTAACACACATTACTAACTACATATGCACTTTGAAAAAATAAATGTATAATAGGTAATATTTAATATTTATAAATTGTAATAATAAATTATTATAATGACAATATTTCGGGAAAAACTAATGTTATGTAAGGTTCAAGATTTTGGAAATTGTTGTAAAATAAGTCAACGTCTAGCCGGCCACGTGACTTTGAAAAATCTTCAATCATTTTGGGGGTCTTTCGATCTTTGGGGGGCTAAGCCCTCCCCCCAAGAACCACCCAGTTTCTGCGTATGACGGTCATAAGTGGTGGTAGCCGACTGCCTATCCGCAGGAGCTACGTCGGTGCCGAACAACTTAAAGTATTTCAATTTGAGTAACTTTGAAATTCTATACCTATTGCCTATACATATCAGATTTACTTAAGATATGTTTATATAATATATATTAATATATAAATTAATATATTATATATTAATGTATTGTATAATATATATTAATATATTATGTAAAAGTTAACAAAGCAATTTCTTTTGATTACCAATTATAAGTGATTTTCTATTGAATGTGATTTTAATTATTTCATGTTATTATGGCAATATGTTGACTGTTGGTATATAGCCAGGTACGTGTTTAATCATCTGTAAATCATCGACCATCGTCGCTATTTACCTATTAAAAATATTTACATACAACTTATTTTATTATGAATATATTTTCGCATAACAATTTCAAACTTTGAATAATTTCTGAATGAAGTAGAATTTAATAGCTACTAGATATACTTCCTAGGTTTAATTAATTTTAGGATATTATATACTGCAGTTTATACAAGATAACACGGGTATTAATTGTACGAAATCTGTTTTACAAAGTTGTTACGCAATCGTGAATTAACTTTATACTTTTCACTGAAATTCGAAAGAAATTGTAAATATATATATACTTCATATTCTATACATAAATATTTACACTACGAAGAACTCAACTATTTTAACGAGCATATATTATACTGTATTCCATGCACTTCCCTACCTTTGATTGTAAAATCAATATGTGAAATTTAATTAAAGTTATGTTTTAAATTTTATATTGAAATTATATTATAATGAACTATTACAACTATCCATATAAATATTATTTTCATGTTCATTCTCAACATATTATATATATTTATACAAAAAATGTCGGATAAAAATGAAAAACTAACTCGTGTCAAAATATATTGTTTGTATTATAGAGTACCATCATACTATTGAGTAGATAACATAACTTTTTCAAGCGTCTGCTGAAGTATCCGAATAAACAAAATAATTCAAAATGTATAAATTCAATAAGATAAACAATAAAAGACGAGATAAATATTTATATATGTACGTATCAAACTGCTAGAAAATTATATAATATCACTTCTTCTGTTTCTTGATGTAATAGTTATCTCTAATGTATATAAATATATAAAAATAATAATCATATAGTAATAGTTTTATTTAATGTAAATGTATAAAATGTTCGATTTATGTTTACACTTTTATAAACGTGTATGTTAAAACTAAAATGATGTAAGAATATTTTACATAAAGTTCCTCACAAAAGTATTTAAAAATATAGAAAATACATAGACAGACCATATGTATATATATTATGTATGTATAATGGTTTAGTTTTCAAATTTTGTCTGTTTACTTTTCTCAGAATTGATTTTTTTTTTTAATACAACGTTGAGGTATGTAAAGTTGAAATCTAATAGACTTACTCAAGAAGCTTTCTTTTGGTTCTTATAGAATTTTCTAAGATAAGTGTATACTATAATTTAGTAATTTAAATAAAATATAATATTATAATAAATACACTAAATACTATACTAATAATAAAAGTTATGTATTTTTCTGTAGTCATTATTATTTGTTGACAGACTGCAAATATTTTAAGAAATAAAAATTAATAATCATTATATATTATATATAATTATAATATATTTTGCAACATATAATACTAATTCTCGCTATAACTAATTTAGTTCAATTCTTAATAACTCAAAATTAAATAAAATGCCTTTAAACTTTAAAGTTAAAATTCTAAAAGATACTCATATTTTATTTTGTTTTTGATACACTGCATTTCTTTAATTTCTTTTGAGCTCTGAGTTATTCAGTTGCTATTTACCATAGTATTTAAAAAAAAATATGTGCATATTTTATTAAAAAATTAAATAATTTATGATACTCTACAATTTAGTATTTATCATTTACTGCAGTTATCAAAAAATCATTATTACTTTTTATTAAAAAAAAAGAGAAAGGGAGAGTATTTTAGAGCACAGAGATAAAATATGATACAGTATGTTAATTTAAATAATTAAAATAATGTCACAGATAACAATAATACTATAAGCAAAATAATACATTTTCTTTTTCATTGCTTGTTTCTGAAAGTTAATTAATGCGATGTTTTGTTCAGCAATACTGACAGTTTGTTCAACTTTGATTCAATTTTAATTAGAAAGTCTCTATAAGAAAATAATTTTTCCTTATATATTAGCTTTTATAGGTATGAAATACCTCACAAATACCTACGAATTATTCATTATTCCTATAGGTTTTTGAATTAGTCTAGTTTATTATAGTTTTAAATATACCTATATTACATCTAAGATATTGTATAATTCATTCTACACTTATCTTTATATTTAATGATATGAGAACAAACATGCTTAATTCATGAACCAAAAAGACGGCATTACATTATATGAAATTATAAACGTTATTACAATTTTATATTAAGCATGTATTTAAAATATGTCAATAAAAATATAATAATACATTATTAATACATAAAAAAAATATTATTTACTTTTTCATAGTCATATCTGCTTTATTTTCGTGATTTTCTGGGAAGTAATCTTGAGGTAAGCTTTTATCTGGAGTTAGGTAGTAGTTTTTTCACTGATTTTGAAGTAAAGAGCTCCTTTTATTTTATTTAATCATTATTAGAAGGTTATTTTAATTCATTGTCCATATTCATATGTAGAATAATCTCATGTCATAGAGAATCTGTTCATTTCTCACGAACCATGTGATTTTTAGTATTATTATTTATTATCAGTTATATATTATTAGTTATTATATTAATTTTGGAGTTGGAAAGTTTGGCGATTTAGAGTAAGCTGTGATATTAGAATATAACAACATAACAAAAATTAATTTAAATAATAATTTTGTTTCATAAAAAATACTTTTTTTGCTATTAAAATAAACACCCTGTATAAATATGAACAAAAATACTATAACATCAGTTCGGATGGTGTTGCCTATTTGGCACATTATAAAACGCATATGAATACATAGTATAGGTATATGAATTCAATGGGCAATAATTAAAAAAAAAAAAAAATATCGGGTAAGGAATAAGGATATGACTATTTTTATCACAAGCTATTTCAAATAAAATACCAATGGCCCTCGTTGTCGAACACGTGCTACTTCCGACCGGAAACTTAAATGTATATACTGTATGTCAGCCAATACATATATAATATTATATTATTTTCAAAGAATATTCAAATTTAGTATTTTATATATTGTATAATTTATAGGTACTCGCACTACTATTTTCGGACGAATATAGCACATTATTTTTCAAGTATTATCAAGTTGCCATTAATTGTAATTTAAAATTACTAGTTTTCAATAAAAATACCAATGTAATTTAATATTTATGTTGTATCTTGTCCAACATAATATGTTATTATATTATGTAAAATCTATTCAATATTATTGATTATTACTATATATTGACGTAATTGTATAAGCAATAAGCTGTATCAAAATATTAAAACAACTGTAAACAATGATTTTTAATGTATATTATTATTATGATTTATGATATACCCACAGTTTCAACGATATTCTACGCATATACTGACAGTACAATATGATATGTGCCTATGTGCAATATTATTAAATCCGTGTAATATGTACACACGATCATATTACACGTATACACGTCGTGGGTACGAATGCGCAAGTAGGATATTAGATACAAAACTTAGGCTTATACTTATTGTTATACTCAATATAGTCTGGTATCTCTTTCGCCTTATAATATTTCGAATCCATGATTATATTGTTCTACGAAACGGACAATTGGAATTCCGGATTAAGTTTTGTCCAGACAAAGGTAGTTTATTGTAGTGGTTGTTTTTATTATTATTCCGGAAAAATCTATCACAAATTAATTGATATCGTAATTTGTTTTTTTTTTTTTTTTAATCAACTTATATTGTATGACTATAATAGCTCAACAATTAAATATTTACACAATATAACTACCTATTAACTATGATAAGGACAATACAATTATTAAATGAAAAACCATAGCAGCTTCCAATATAAAGATAATTTTTTTTTTTTTTAATGGGAATTTCAGCATTAGGGTTGAGAATAGAGAAGATGTGTAAAATTAATATCATACTTTACATTATAAGCTGTTTGACTGAATACAAAAAATACTAAAACTATATGCATTACGTTATAACAATAAAATATCCACTATATCATTTGTACTAATTCTAATTAAAAAAGTTCCTATTGAACAATTATGTTTAGTAAATGTGTGTATAGATATTGTTGATAATTTTTATGTTCCTGTAATAATATTAAACAGCGAATTTTATTGCTTCATAATTTGATAATGTTTTTGTTTTATTTTATAAGCCGTGATTTTTCATACGTGATCCAAATAATACGTAATCTCAATTAATTTTTAGAGAACACTATAGTTGTGTTTTTTTCGACAATATCATCACTGTAATTATTCATATTATATTTCGTAGATGTAGATTAAAGATGTAGATGTTGCTCAAGTCATATTCTCATATCGCGAAAACGTCAAACGGGCAATTGTGGTACACGCGGTGCCCTCTGGTAGTGACTAGAGTAAGAAAATGAGAAAAAAATAATGGGAAAATCCATCCCCGAAAATCGATTTTCACCAACCTTTTTGCCCTTTTGGTGACGATGGAGGCTTCAGAGACGTGTGGTGCTCTCTAGCCGCGGACTGTGGTCGCCGGCGAGCACCGATGGGTGGCGACTGGCGATGGCTCACCGTTCGGGTTCCGCCGTCGCCGCCGCCACCGTTGGTGGACCAGCGATCCAGCATTATGTTTAGTCGTGTCGTGCGTTTGTACCGGCACCGTTGTGGTTCGAACCGACGTCGTTCGCGTGTGTAACAAAATATTGTGGGTTCACGTTTCTTACGTCTGGCGAATAGTATGGATCCGATAGATCTACCGTGAAACGTATTCGGTTCGGGACAATTCATAACAAATTGCAACAGGAATCATCATTGGGACGAGTAAGATCCGAAACTACCACCCCACACCGTTTAGGGTGGCAGCCGGTGAGTTCTCTTCCACTGGAAATTTCGGTGAGATACCTTATATATGGCACGTCTAGCCTGTCTATTAAATATAACACTTTTGCCGGACGCATTTAACCTGCCTTTATTTACCTAATCATTTTATTTTTCGAATTCTACACTTAACGCGCCGCAGTAGTGATCACAAACCAATGAGTTCTTGATCCGGCGTGGCTAATTATTGTTATTTGCCACCTAAATAAACCAACCCTAGAGCAGCGTGGTTGTTCCGCGTTTCACCACCAACCACCCCGTTTTGCGACGAAACTTTTTCGATATATTCACGTGGGACTAACATTAAAAATTTGTAGTTTTGTTTTCTCTAAATCTCGAATTGTTTTAACGAGTTGGCTAAACAACTGCAATAATTCTCGTGAAAAACAACCGTTCATATAACTACTATATGCGCATACAATCCACGTTACAGTAATAATAGATGGCAATTTAATAATACACGCACACTACGTTTCATTTCACATTCGATATTGTTTCACGCGATCATACGTGATAGCTTTGGTGAATTTATGATACTTGTTTACGAGAAAACGGAACAAGTGTCCTGGGGGGAGTATCACGAACCTTATAAGTGTAATATTATATTAATATATAGATATACCTATTACATAGCTATTTCTGAGTATCTTGAGGTTACCCATGCGGCTACGCGCTCATGCACGTCAAAACTTCTTTAGCGAAATGTATTTTGTGCTTACATGTATTTTATTTCTGAATTCGTCGACCAATTTTAAATAATATCACGAGAATCGTACTACTACGTACTCGCCATATTGTGTCAAAGGGATGGATAGATGAATTGCTTGCCATACTGAATAGGTAAAGTTACTGTTTACGAAGAATACTAAACGGTTTAACTTTTAATGTTTACGTTATAGAAGTGAGTACCTACTCTTTTTTTATAAAAAAACTAAAGAAAAGTACATAGTGTAATAACTATGTAGTACATCTGGTCTGGTAGGTAACTATGAAAATAAATTGATCAAAGCACTCAGTGTGCTCCTTTTGTATGACACTGTCCATGTTTGTTTTTTATGAGTATTGTAATAATAAAAATATATAGTATTGTTTATACTTCCGCTAATGTATTGGCCAAGAATGCATTTTGTTAGGTTATAGAGGAGCTACATATAATGCTCATATAAATAAAAAGAGGTCAAAACGTCTCTATCATACAAATTATTAGTTAAAACATATTGGTATTTTGCACTCTTATATGATACAATATTTACATATTATATTGTTATTGAGTATAGGAATGAATTATTCTAATATTTAGACAGTTTTGTTTAAAATACATACATTGAAAACAAAACTATTTTGAACTTCTAGTCTTTTGTTGTATATATTTTATTATTTCATTAAACATTATATTAATTCCTTTATTATTATTATTATTTTAAATTACTCGATGTGTTTTTAAATTATTCTTGTAATTGAATTCACTTTCAGCTAAATATTCTTTATAATATATAATTGTTTATGGTACATACTACTTGCTTTATCTTGCAGTGACTTTCGTTGATCTTACACAATATTATTACTACCATTTAAATTACGTTTCCAAACGTATCTGAAAATCTTTATAGTTCTCTGTAGAAGTTTATTCTTGAGGTATTCAAAAATTATAATTTATTTTTCTCAGTCATTCAATCTCCATACATTTCCATTTAAAATTAACTTATAATACATTTTTCGGTATGGCTGTAGCTACTTACAATATTTATTTGTGCATTTTTGTTGACCATTCTTGTATAATTTAATTTAATATTCATTGGCAGTTGTACTAGAATGTTCAACATTATCTTCTTTGTCACCTGCTTAATACATTTTGGTTTATATATTTTATACAAACTACCAAAATCTCTTTATCTCATAGAACTCCATAAAATAAAAATATATAATACTGTAGACGGGTACATATTATATAGATAAGTAAGTTAGTAAATCTAGCGGAAAATTTATGTTACAAATGTCAAATTCGATTATAAGAAGTATCTACTTAATGTTTATACTAAAAATCAATTTTAGTTTTATACTTCACTAAGAAATAAATCTAGCAACCTTATTGTATTGTGATTCTACATTTAGATAGTTACAGTGAAGATGTATAATACTAGCCTTATAGCTAATGATTAATGCTGACAACATCTTGCTGCCCCTTTCTCAATATCTAAAAATCTTTTCTTCTCCAACCCTTCATTTATTTGTTCTACGTGTCCCCTCGATGATAATTTTACCAATCTTAATGGGCTACAAAAAAAAAAAAAGAAAAAAAGAAAAATAAGACAAATGCAATGTATTATTTTTTTCGCTGAGTGTTAAAATTGCATCTCCAGAGAAGTTTTAATAATAAAAAAAATAGTTTGCAAGCTTTACGCACTTTAATATACTGTATAGTGTATAGTGTAAACACACATATAACAATTTAAAAGTAAAAACTTCAAACTTATTGATAAAAGTAATATCGGAACAATTTAGATCGTATCGGTATTCGGTACTTTTAGTATATAGCTTATATATAGGTACGCACTTATGTTTGAACTCTGAAGTTTTTTCATTACTTATGAGTTTTGTTATACAGCTGAAGGTGTAATAAAAAAATATTTTGATTTTGATCTTCGCTTATTGGTTATTTTTTTTTTTATTATTTTTATTATTATTATTACTAAGCAGTTGACGGTTTCATTTCCGTGTTTATACTTTGAACTGTTTCGAAAAATGTTCAATATTCGATCACTCAACAGAGTTGTCAAAATAGTACTATTATGATTGATTTAACGTGTTAGATGATACTATATTTTAATGTATTACACTAGTATAGAGTAGAGGCACTTACCCTAGAGGTAACCTACGTGCTCGCAACGCGTCGTTGTAAAACAAGTGTAATATGTAAGTGTCGTATAATCATAAAGTATTGGTTTTTGAAATTACATAAATTAGGTGTAATATATTTTATAATATTTAACTTTTCAATGAAATTAGGATTCAAGATGTACTTGTTCACAACGATATAATGTAACATACGGCCACTCTAAACATATTGTCTGCGTTCTTATTATTTTTAAACGAGCAGGTTTCGATGGTCGCAAGTCACATAGGTATAAAGTATATACGTTTGTAACAGACAAGGTGCATGTTCCAAGTTCTTCGAGTATCTTGTGCTGTGCTGTGTATGTGTGTGTGTGTGTGTGTACAAATGAAAAACTCCTCCGGTTTGTGAATTCCACGGGGGATCGCCGAACTACGGATTGTCGTCGTAGGTGGCACCGACCGCTCTATAAATGCTAATATTATTAGTCAGCACAAAAAAAAAAAAAACTTGACCCATCTCTTAACGATTTATTTCGTGCCGCATTCAACGTAATATTATAATATAATACGGCGTATAGTCGAAATATACCTAAATTTATAGTACATATTATATTATACAGTGCAGTTTTCTCGGAGACACGAATATAATAACGCAAGTCGGTTGTTTTCATTGGCGCTGGCCGTCGGCGACGGGCGGCGCGGTGTCGTCGACCCTCGCGTGCACTATTTTTAAAAACGTCGGCGCACACTCCAAATTCGGACCAAAAAACCACGCGTCCTTCTCCGTCCGTTTTCCCCCTACATATCGTAACCGAACGATTCATATTCCTGCTGCCGATATAACTCTATATAATGTGTTTTAGGCAATATTTAATATATTAGTATCGTGTGTATCGTTAGGTATTAAATTTTTTTGAGTCTATCGCGCGTAATCGCAAGTTTCGGCCCAGTTATTAATGTTATAATATGATGTGTACTATATATAGGTACTATACGCCGATTACCGGCTACGACAATAAAACTACGATACGCGAGACCATATGTCCCTCAGCTGAGCGTGAAACGGTATTTTTCAAAAAAATAAAACACATGTGTAATCTGAGAAAATAATACGGCATCGTGATGGTGCCACCAGGTGTTGTAGAAGAATATACACTCGTGTTATATATTACAATAGGTATATATACTAAATAATAATTATATACATATATAAATAATATATTTTCTTATGTGCGTACACTGTGAAACCGGTTAGGTACTACAATTTTACGAAGCCACCCGTTTACGTTATTACTTACACATTATTATTATATATTATATTATACGTACGGCTGGATCAGAATCTACGTTATAAACCTGGTTATCGGTCGGCCAGGTGTAGTTTTTTTTGATTATGCCTATTGACTAGGCACGCGAGTGTTATGTAGTAGGTACCTATATTTCGGTCTTCCGGTCTTATGCCACAGTATCCAATTCGGTATGCTATATAGATATAATATCATATATTACACAAATTATGTTATATAGTTATAGCCCCCGTTGTGCATCCTATTAGGTGTACGCGTATTAACATTATTTTTTTTTTGTGTTCTTTAATCGAATAAGCCCGGACGCGTGTCCTTTTCAAACCGCACCGATTCTATTTCGACAGCATACCTACAACAGTATAATATAGGTAGGTAATTACTTTATTAGTATAATATACCATTTAGTGTTTATAACAAAATGACGTATAATGTTGTATGAACCGCCGGACCTCCGAGACTTAATCGGGTTGTTATCACTATCGTTTTTTCTTCTGACGCCTACAACTCATCTTCGCCCACTCTAAACGTAGATTAATGTTATTTTGATGACATCATGCGAACTTTGTCTTAACTTTTAAATCCACACCATGAGTCTTCTATTAAAAAATACCAATTACTAAAAACAACAATTCAGTTGTATAGGATTTTGAATGATGTGAAAACGAATGAGCTAATCGGAAAAACTAGGTTTTTTTCTTACTTTTTTTTGGGAATACACTTTTTATGACCTTGCGAAGCTGTCCATGCATCCAATTGATTATAATCTGGTTCATATTGTGCACTTATGATCTGTAAAAATTTAAAATTCTTAATAATAATATATTGTACTACAGTTTTCAATAAAATTGGATAGAACTAAGTACTAATACTTTAATATTTTAATATTTGTTTATTTAATTTTTATACTAAACTGAAATTGAGTGAAATTTAAAATATAATTTATATAATTTTTCTGTAATGATTTGTACTTAGAGAGAATTTGTTTTAATTAATAATTTTCAACTAAATTATTAAAGTATTGAATCTACAAAATATACTTCTATTGTTGTATGCAATTTTTACGTAGAGTGATATACCTATATACATTATAAACAGCGAATAGTTAAACTTTGTTTAGTTTAATAATTATAAATTAATAATTAATACTGTTAAAATAATTGGGAATTTAAGCTAAAATGTAAGTTTATTGATTTTAAGGTTTAGTTTAAATTATAATTAAATGTAATGTAATATTATATTTGAATTTGAATTTCGTAGTAATTTGGTATTTATGTAATTACTTTACCGTATCTTAAAATTGTAATTAGTAATATGTAATAATGGTCCTTATAATAATAATAAGGACGAATGATTAACACAAGTACGTATGTCAGGATAATGAGATAATCGAATATAAGTTAACACATACTTTTAAATTTTCTAAATAGAAAATCATTTATAAATCGTATTTTAAAATAATATAAATACTCGTATAATATATCTCAATTGTTTTTCATAAATATTATAACAATATATATAATTATAATTATAACAAATCAATTGCGTCAAAATAATTTTAAAGCGTACACTAGCTATTATCTATATCATACAGACTATATAAATATATATTATATAGGTGTAAAACTATAATATGAATTATGAGTATAACTAACTATAACATTCATATTGCACAAATAAAATTTTTTTTTTAGATTCTGTTACTCTAAATTTGTACTTATCAGTTTTGTAAATATAAATTGATATAATGCTACCAATAAATAAATTTATCATTGAAAGTTTAAGTAATTTCTTAATCAAAGAACTGCATTCAAACTTTAATGATGTAAACAGAATCTAACGTGATAACAGGTT
Organism: Aphis craccivora; assembly: GCA_009835225.1. NCBI lineage: Eukaryota > Metazoa > Arthropoda > Insecta > Hemiptera > Aphididae > Aphis > Aphis craccivora. The sequence continues at coordinate 10,745 of VUJU01002141.1, read as the reverse complement.
TGAAGTATGAAATTGTACGTATAACATCGAATATCGGGGAATATAAAACTGCAAAATTAACTACGTTTTCATGTAATAATAATTTTACTTACAGTAAGCGTTAATGAAATTTCATTTAAGATTAAGTTAATAGTAAAAAATTCATTGTAACATACAGGAAATTTCAAAACCGCGAAGAATAGACAAAATAAAAAAAAGGCCGGAAGTATGTTGTACATAATATGTACAAAATAAAGAGCTCAGCATTATTGAAAACCTTATCGTGACACGCCCAGTGAAAATTTACGACCGGACGTCAAGGAAGGTAGTGCAATTTATTTTCCTTGATCGAATTTATATCATCTGTGTATGCTGTGTGATACGCGAAGGATCGTCCGGCGCTGTCTGCTGTATTAGGTTTTGTACATTATATGTATACGTTACCTATACATCCGCGAAATTAAATTGTTAGCTTATTAAATAAGAAGATCAGACATGTAGAAACGAAAAAAAAACGTAGTGATATGGAATAACGAATTCATAAGTTGAACGACTTTAGTAATAATAAAATAATCATAGGTGGAGTATTGATTAAAATGTTTAAATTAAACTATTTGCACACACATAAACTACCTGATATTATTACACGTCTGTAAATGTGTAATAAAATCTATTTTATAACCGTGTTTGGAAAATGTAAGGGGTACATATTTAAAAGTATTTTAAACATTTTCATTTTCAAAAAAAATTATTATATTTTGGGCATGGTTTCTAATTTTTTTTTTTTTATACACCTAAAACCTATTTTATAACTAAAAACAGAATACATTTATGAAAATTCCGATTTACCAAGACTCATCTGTAGCATGTTGAATTATTATTCAATAACTGCATATTAAATTTACGTTTTCATATTATGCTTACCTCCGCCCACTACTTGTTCATCACACACACACACACACATACACAGCGACCCACATCATCGCGTTATATGTATAGACATACAACACACACACACACACACACACACCACATATATGCATTATATAATATTTAAGATTTTTATAGTGTTGTCGCATCCTCTTGGAACAATGCCGCGTGAAATTAAACAAGTAATAATATCGCGTCGTATTACCACTCGACGGTGGACGGAGAATGGACTTGTCGTGCGATGGTACCTACAATCTTCACCAACTATAATACGTGGGCCGGGGGGAGGGATGTGGTGTAACGACCGAGCAGAAGACTTATATATTATGTGGATAATACTGTATAGGTAGTATTATGTTGTGACCGATCGCGGGTCGCGACGACGGTAATACGGAAAGAATTATTATTATTATGATTGTCGTGCGTATATAGCGTATTGTTTGCCTGATTGCGTCTATTGTGTGCGAGTCTCAATAAGCACACACGCGTATCGTGTCCAGAAGAGTTAAGTATTTTACATATTATTATCATTGACGGCTGCGTGAAGTGCCTACTTAGTGTCGTCTACGACCCTCGTAATCTAAGCAGTACCTATAGGTACGATATGGCTCAGCAGTGATGTGACGTGTGGTGTTCTATACTGAGGACACGACGAGCGTCCGAAGCGTGACAAGTTGGGACAGTTGTTCCTCCCCTATAGGACTTTTTTACGTATAGTTTTCATTGCTTAATGTTTCATAACGATTGCATAATAATACTCATTATGGTTTTCGACATAAGCTCGTAGGTAGTATGATATAATATATATAGCATCCAAATCAACATTAAATTTTTCAATATTTTTTTCGTTACAACTGGGCTAAAGTGTGTTTTGTAATTATTAAAGCATTGGTCTTTTAACCATATTAAAGTTTTTAACGAGCTTGTTAGTTATTATTATTTATTACAATTCAATATTTTAATTAATCGAATGAAAAGTTTCCAGTTAGGTAATATAATACGTGCAAAGTGAATTTAAAATTATATTAAAAGTTTCTCATAGTTTATTATTAACACGGATATTGAATATACGTTTTGTCTAAAAAAAAAATTATATTATGATAATAGTATGTATTATGAAAAACTTCCCTTCTCATTACCTTAAAAATACAATCCGCTGATGCCCTTGATGACGGATAATGAGTAATAATGAGTAGGTAAGCGTGTTTGTTGGACTTCATAATATTACAACTGCGTAAAATATATATTTTATCGATTTCGGTTCGCACGTGCCTGCAGTTGCGGTAGGGTAAGATGTGGGGAAGAGCGACGGGGAAATAATCACCGCGCGAGCGACCTTTTGTGTGCACAGCACCGAAGAGGAGCAAATGCGACTACGACGACGATGACGATGACGATGACGGAAATCTGAAAATATCTAAACGCGGCCCTGCAAGTCAGCTATATCTACTTATATTATAACCACTCGGGCGCACGTCGTACGGCGTATATTATTATTGTAGATGTACAGTTTTTTTTTTGTCCAAAAAATATCCACTTAGTAAAGAAATATATACTATATAGTATATATATATAATACAACTCTCGCGCCGTCAATCAAGAGCACCGTAATTGCGTTTATATTTAGACTCTCGAGATTACGTTATGGTGCTCCCTTTCCGGTAGGACTCGAAATTCGAAAACATTTTGTTAATATTTACTACCACTATTCATATTATAATGGACTCTACGTATACCGACTATACCATATAATACCTGCTTGCAGAAGAGCGGTTTATGCATAAAAATAAAAATCGCGTCGTTGACATAATCGAAACGAAAGTTTAATAATATACGATCATTACAATCACCTTATGAACACCGAATGTTTTATTCTGTATTTTTATTATTAGACTAGATAACTATTATTAATTTAACCTAACCTAACCTTTTATGATTGGTTATATTTTTCAATTTAAATACACTATTTGTCCGAAACGCTTTTTACTTGGAAATTATATAGTATATACCACTCACGTTTTGATAACAAACGCCAGTACAAATTATAGTATTGATCAACGACGTTGAATTATATATTCTGATGTCACATAACGTTTATATATTTTTATTTGATAATTTGCTAAAATGTTATTCGTAACTATATCTTAAGTTAAATTCTCACTAAATCCCTGTTGAAATCGTCTGACGCCAAGTTGATTAAATTGCCATAATTTACACGACGCTTGTATAGTATAATGTGTGGTTCAAAATCTGTTTTGAAGCACATTACTTTTTGATAACTGTTAAGCACTGTTAATCACACAATTAATATCATGCTTTATAGTTATAACTAATTTATTATAAAGATTATAGGTATTACTATTATCATTATTATTACGACCACCAAATGTGTTGAACTTCGTATAATAATATAATACGATGGTAGTACAACATAAACATTCAAAACGCCTCTCGTCCGCCCCCGAATCCCAGTATGAAATTATTATGAACCACAAATAGTGCACTATTTTATGGTATCGTAGTTGTGAGTTTTTGTTTTGTAAACTGATTTTCAAACGCTATATAATATTATACAATCAGGGTAGTAAATATTTTGTTGGAAACGTTTCGATTAGGCAGGAGCAGTGTTAAATCGGCAAAATACCATTAGAATATTATATTATTTTAACCATTCTGACTGATATAAATTTAGTATTTACTCGTATATGATTATCTGAAACTATACATTTATATTATTCAAACATACTTTTTTGCTGATATCCTGGCTAATTTAAACGTAACCTTTAATTAGTTTTAAACTGTATAGTGATTGTTCAGTAACGAACTTGTATGATTTAAATATTCAAAATATTATAATATGAAAAAAATAACAATATAGATTTTATCACTGGTATTATTATTAGAGGGTTATAGCATTAAAATGATTAAAATAAAGATTTTTTGATTTTAAAAATTATTACGGTAACCTAATTTATTACTATCTATAAATTCGGAGTGAGTCATTTATTTTTTTCGTATGAGGGTGTTGAAGTATTCCATTATATTATATGCTTTTAAAAGTTTTTTATGATTCGTCGCGTTCTTACTTCATGGGTTTAAAAGAGAAATACTATGGAACCTGTTATTATTTTGAACTACTGGTATTTACTTATATGTCGCAGTTATTTTAATAACTTAATTAACGTTTAATTAAACATTGGTAATTTGTAATTACAGTATTGCCATTTACTTTAATAGCTTGAAAGAATAAAGTATCAAAATCACTCATTGTTCATCTATCAGTAGATGTAATTTTTTTTAACTGTGCTTCATAATTATAATAACTAATAATCGACTAATAACACTTCCTTTATATTAGTACTATACAACTTAATATCATAATTTTTTTAAGATATTAACTATTAAGTAGTATTATTGTGCTATTTATCAAAATTATAACATTATTATATTAATAATTTAATAATATGTTATAATATGATTATCGTAATAAAATATGAATTTCAAGTTACCTAATTAAATTAGTATACATACTTACGATTTGAAACTTTTCATATTAATGCACCACATTTTATAGTATTACATTTTAGCTACTGTTTAATCTTTGATCTTTAACGATGTTATATTACAATATTTTTGATACAATAAAACATAAGTTATATCATAGTAATTTTTTACAACGAACTATAATTACGTTTTTTTTTTACCTTACTATGTATTATCCATAGATATTAAGTACACTAGTAAAATATTTAATTACTTTATTTTTTTGTTGTTTGTAACGTCGATATTAATATTTTTTATTTCTATAAAAAAACGATAATAACTTTATTTATTTTTATTATTAAATGTATAACAATGTGAAAATAATGTAATTATTTTATATTACAGCATTGTTAAGTTTACTTGTTACTTTTATTCTTATTTCCAATATTATAAGTCATTATTTTTCCGATAACAAACAATTGACAGCGGTTGATGAACAGCTCCGTAACTTTGTATATATAGCAAGTGACCTTTTTATTTGGACTTAATATAATATATCATTGGTATTATTATTGCCTTTCTAGTTTATACATACGTGTCCATCAAGTTAATAGTAGGTACAATAATTATTTAATGACATGCATCATAATAAATTGCAATTTTCAATCAATAAGATAAGTATATGCTCTTGTGGTATAATGATAATTGATTTATCGATATTTTTATTTTTGTGAAATGCATAAAATAGTTGGTTATGAGATAAACAGTTACAAAAATTTAGAAAAAAAAAAGTAATATAGACTTTACTATTCAATCCGCATTATTTTAGAATCAACGTCATCGATATATCTGCTCCCTATGACTCATTTGTTCATTGTGTGTCTCTCTATTAGCACTACCCCATTTGGTTTGTCGAGGGTGGAAATAGATGTGGTTAGAAGGTCAAACAGACCGTGTTTTGAATTAATTTTCATCAGTAAAAAGAGCGGGGTAACTATAATTTTAATTTTGTAATAACGTTTAACGCGTTCGTGGAAATATTTAATTAAAATGATAAACCGTATCATGTTTTATTAACAAATATATATATATATAACTTTGTTTTCATTAGCCAATGAATAAATCATGAATTATTCTCAAACGTTTACGTAATTTCCGTATATTATCTAAAAACTGATTTTATTACTTTTTTGTTTTTGATTATCTCCTGTTTAAAATTATTAAATGATTATAGGTAAATAATTATTATTTTTTTTTTTTGCTGTATATACCCATACATAAATATATAATTTGTAAGAAATGAAAATTAATTTTATGATAAGTACTGTTAAAAAAACTGATACTTTGCTTAGAGGTTAGGTTAGGTTTCGAGTGTTCTTCGTCATTAAGTAGATCACTGAATATGTTCTTTTTTCTTTTTTTTGGCCAGTCTGATGTGACTTTCGTATTATGAGTATTTACATAACAAAAATTCTTTATCTTGTCGTTTTATTCTATGGGTTTTAAAGCAGGCAGTTTTATTACTTTTATAATAATAAAAAAAAAATACGAATATTTATGTTTTAATAATTTATTGATGGGCGTTATTTACGTAGTTCAAAATTTATTAAATTTACTTTGGCGAACAATTATCTTTATCTATACATAGCAGACTACACGGTTAAAATGCAATTATTAACTTAATGCGCATTTACTAGATACTGCGAGATCACATCATATTATAACTATGAATGAATTCACATCAAAATATTATTTTTATTTTTTATCAAGAAGCTGTATCGCAATCGTAAAGTGAATTGTTGTTTAAATCCCAAACAAGTGTATAATGTATTTAGGACATTGAAATATTCATTTTAACCTAACCCTGGAATGAATTCATAAAATATCTCTATCATATATTTATAAAATATTATTTTTGAATTATTAACTTTACATTTCTTCCATTGTGTGTTTCCTTGTCGACAATTTTGAAACTCCGAGCTCCTTATTATTTAAAAGTTAATGATGTATTAAATAAGAACTTAATAGTTGTTCGTTCACTGGAGTTACTTTGGTGGTAAAAAAACTTAAAAAATAAATATATTTCTGAAATCCGATTACACATTTTGGCCATAGATACCTGCTATCTACGTGCCTTCTTAGCGAGTTCAATCAAAACGTTTCTATTGTGTTATTTCTTAAAAATATCACTCAAAAATATAAAAGACTATTTAAAATAATATATATTATTTTCGTTCTGTAACAAACCTAATACGTTTTTTTAATTTGTGTGATGTTCTTTACAATAAATCATTCAATATAATTATAAATATAATTCCTAATTATAATGAAAGTTACGGTTTGATATAAAAATATAGAATGCAAGTATAGTATTTCTGAAGTCTGCTATAAATTAATATTATTAATTTCAAACGTTTCCTGTTCAATGCTCCAGTGTTTTATTTCAAACGTATATATAGGCTATATTATTAAAATATACACACATTTCCCCTTTTATACAGTTCCTGTTTGTAAGTCAACGCCATACTATAATTTATGCCATTTTCAAGATATCCCTTTATTGGAAATGTACATTTTACAAATAAATACATATAAATAATAAATAAGAACGCACTGTAACAACATATTATATTATGTCTAATTTACCACTAAAATTAATTAAATATTATTTTGTAATATATTAAATAAAATAATATACATATTATACATTATAATACAAAATATCATAACTCATAAGGAATTAGAAAAAATATAAAATATATAAGTACTTAATATAAAATATTTTATTTAAAACCGTATATTATATTTTTTAGTTACCTGTATTTTGATTAACCTGCTTATACATTGAAATATTTTGTACCAACTATATTAATACTACTATAAATGGTTAAAGTATACATAATAAATTAATGTAATAATTAATAGTTATCAATAAATCTAAAATGTAATGTTCGTGTGAGCTATTTACTACGCTATATTATTTGCATATTATTTGTATTATATATGAAATTATAAACTCATTATTTCTGTTGTTTGATTATTATTGTATTAGTTTATCCCGTAAACGCACAAATTTTAAATAACGAACTGAATATTTTTATTTATTGTTTTAGTAATTTAATTTTAAATAAGTTTAAAATCGAAACACTCTTAATTCTTATTATGTTATCGAAACAAAACATCGGGGTTACCGGCGTTACCAAATTGATAAGACAATACAGCAAATAGTAACAAAAGAATTACCTACTGTTTTGCTATAATTGATTATACCAGTGATATAAATACTCTTAAAACCAAACGACTTGAAATGTTTTATAAATTATTCTCCAGGGTATATGATATGGTATTATATTATATAGCGTGTCGCACCCTATCTTCATCGTATATTAATGCCTTTTTAGTAGTTGTACCATAAGTTATTTGTAACTTTTTTCTGGTCCTCATTGCATAAACGACATACGCACTCACACAGACACATAGAATAATGATTATCGCGTAGAGGGTTTATATAATATATAATACGGAAGCCCTTCTCCTAAAAACTTATCCCATTTTTTGGGGTGCAGTCGGTGCAGAGTTATAATAAATCGAATCTATTAATATTTGTGGCAGTGTATTATACTAAGTGTGAGCGCGATTTGTATATGGCTCATACGATAATACCATAAAACACTCGGTATAAAGAATTTATTATTCCATTGAACAATGTTTTAAATAATATTAGTCAATACAATTGATTTTATTAGTATATGCCGTTATTGTAAAATCTTTAGTCGTATTTCGTTTTAGATTTGTAAATGGTACTCGCATATCTCCGGCGTAGGTGTCTGTAGGTTCTCGAGTTTCTTTTTGTTATACTTCTCAGTTCTCATCCTCATAATAAAGCTATTAATTAGTATTAATGCCATGACAACATTTCAAACAATAGAGTGTGTAAAGTGTGAGAAGTCGATAATAGAAGTGTTTTTTAACGTTAAACACGAGGCTGAGGAGTACTCTATCACAATACAATAATATTAATAAAATCTCTATTTATATTATATAGTGGACCAATCTATCGTCCTCAAAAGAAAGAATACGATTAAAACGATTCGTCGATTATAGTATTATTATTATTACCATCTGTACGGACCGACCAACGCGATATGCGTCTGGTGACTTATCTCAAGATAAATAAATCGAATCAGCCAATAACAGTATTATATGTATAATAGGTACCTGTACAACAATAAATTATTCACACGGACAAGCACGTGAGTACCTATATAATATGTTCTACAACTGGCAAAAAATAAAAACAACGTAAATTACTACACGTGTTAAGCGCGTGTAAGTACACAACAATTAATAATAATTCCATATTATACACAACGCGGCAAAAACGTACACGTGCTATCGCTGGAATAGGTGCGCCTGTGCGTGAAGGTGCGTATATCATAATATTGTAACGCGTACACGCCTGTCGTTGTGCTTTAAACGAGTGCAATCGAAAGTGTCATCGTCGCGGTAAAAGCTGCCGCCGCGTAACAGTTGAATAATATTCAAGTTCCCTCGTATACAACACACGTATATAATATTATATAGGCGGCTTTAGCGGCGCGGTATTTCCGCGACGGCCGAAGAGTAACAAAACAAGAGCCCTCCGGTAGTAGGGGCGGCACGGGGATGACGGTGGCGGTGGTTGTCGGGCGGTAGGTGTATCGGCAAGCTGTCTGGTCACCCTTCGAGCGCGAGCGTAACCATGGTAACTCGCCCACGTTATATACCAGCGGCAACACCCGCACGCTTATTATGTATATATATATATATATATATATTTATATCGCAGTACTCGCCGTCGTGTACACACACGCGCGTATTATATTTTGTGTGTATAGACGCGCACACGTTTCCTTAGTGTATATTATTATTATAGATATATTTTACTATACACGGTCGAGCGAGGCGGCTCGCCACGTGCGAATCTGAAAAATCGAATTCCTTCGTTTGTTTGTAGGTAGGCATATCTAAATATTCTAAATCATTATAATCGGTCAGCCGATCACACCCGACAGGGCGGACACCTTTCCCCGTCTTATTACTATATCCTATATATAAAATATAATATTAGAGCACCGAATAATAATATATCGTCGGCTGTCGACCTTTCTACATGTTTTCATATTTTTATACCACGCATCACGTCATATAGGTACACATACAAACACACTGTGTAATTTAAAATTCAAAAAATATACAACCCATTAACTGGGAGTTATTTGTGATGGTGTTTGATTTTTAATTCATATCGTAAAGAATTATCAGGAAACTAGTGCGAAGTGCCCGTGAAGTGAACGTCGCACCTAAATAATATAATTATCCTTACATTACTCTAATAAAACGTCAAACGGTTTATTTTTATTATTATTATTATATACGAGATTTATGAGAAAAAGAAACTCCGCACCCGGCTTCTATAGTAGACGTTTTTATACGAATCAAAAATAATCACCAATTATTCTGAGAAAAATATCATTTAAATTTGAATATAGATATATAAATGATGCTGAATACTTACAAACCTATAGCTATCATTAATCATCTACATCAACGGTTAAAGAGGACATTTCCGATTTATTAAATTTGAACGGACTGATTGATTATAATTCGACGATTTATTTTCAGATTGAAATATTAAATGGATTACAGTGCATTGTTATTGTTTTTTTATTGACTATTCTATAGTCGCTTAAGTTAAACGGTGTAGATTAATAAAAACAAAAAACAAAACAACTGTGATGAAAATTTTTAATAAAAAAATGCTGAACAATGAAAACAAACAAAAATTTTACGAAGTGTTATAATGTGAATTCATAATATTGTTTTAGGACAAGACTGTGGGAATGAGGAGAACTGCCACGACTCTTGTTCAATCTAAATAGGCTTCCGTGGCTCGCTCTCTTAATTATACTTTTGTTTTTGCAACAACGTTGAATTTGGTATGTATATATATATATAATATATAATAGTATAAATGTAAAATAGTATCTATGCTTATCCTGGATAATAATATAATATAAGTGTTAATTGAACAGTATTTTTTCGTGTTTTTATGTTTACTTCATTTAATTTGAATATGCATTTAAAATTTTGGTGTACCATTCCAACAATATCTAATCTAAGTATTAAATAAGTAGATGTACTCATATTTTAACCAACTAAACATTAATTCAAAGTTCGTACATCAAAATCCTCAAAAAAAAAAAAATATATATACAGGGTGTCCCGTGAGGATTTACCCATTGTGATATCTCCTGAAATAAGGGACATATCATAATTCTGATTTCACAATAATACTCACAGGGACATGAACT